>UPTC01000780.1:0-26827 GCA_900537255.1 Acanthocheilonema viteae | reverse complement strand
GTGTTCATCATACTACAATGTGGTGATGATGGTGTTGATGATTTTGTTTCTTTATAAAAAGGTTGTGATCATTTTTAGAAACACGCACAGTGATTCCCTTCAGCTATCATCATTCACGATTATTTGCATCCAACATTGCTAAGGATTATCCAAATTCATTCATTAGTTATCATTATTATTTTATTTTGACATATATATATATATGTATTTTTTTACGTTAATTCATTTCCCCTTATTTTATAAAATCTTCATTATCATACACACCATGGCATGTGAGCTTTTTACCCATTCACCGTGCATGCTTTCACTTTGACGCCAATCGTATACAAAATCATTAAAAGTAATGAATTCATCAGGTGATCTTAATAATTAAAAGTATTTTTAAAAAAACAATTTTTGTTTAATTTACTGATGATTTTGTTTGATAATTATTTTGCAGAGTTTTTTGATGACTTGTGAGATGTCCTTGTCAATTTTTGTGTTTTTTTTTCTATATTATTAAGTACTCTGTTGTTACAATTCGACTTTGCCTTGTGCTTCTGCTCTCTGTTAAGCCGCTGAAACTGTATTTTTTGTCTATCTTTTTCTTTTTGTTTTTAAAATTTCTCACATGAACATGGAATGGAATTATTTCAGTGCATTTCCACTGTCTATCATTCTATATTGGATTCTTTCCTCTTCTCGTATTCATGTAGAGAATAAAATGAAATTCTTTCCTTTTATTATACTATTCAGCAATTGCTACAATAAGTTATAACTTTCATCTGTTTATACTGCGATTAAAATTTGGAAATGCTTCTATGACGATTATCTGATCCGATTCAATTAGAGTTATAAAAAATGGCACATATTGAGAATTTCCTGAAAAGCTACTCGTTGTGTCAAATATTCTGTGTAGCTTTCCTGTCGTCATTGCAGCCAGTTAAACGCTATACTTGAAGACGACATACGTGAGCTTCGACGTTCTATTGCTTGAATTTCGATTTATGCTGATGAGATGAGTTTATTTGGTGTCATGACGAATTCTTAAGAGAAAAGAGGAAGGAAAGCGGAAGATTATTAGTGCCAAAATATTTACCACACTTGGTCAAGATATCTGCTGTTGATATTGGAAGGCAAACTGATATCGACGAATATGATTGGAATAAGATTTTATTGGTTGACGGAAAGCTTATTCTTAGATGTCATAAGATAGTTAATAGGGTGGAATCGATTGCTATTTGTTATACCATTTAAAATTAACTGTGATTGAACCCAACTGAGGCTCACTACTTGAAATCATTTAGGACATAAGTGAACAAAAGGACCAACTTAGCATAAAGCGCATTATTATAAATCTTTGGAAACAAAGACAGCTAAATGTATAAGGGAGTTGACAGTTTACAGTCATGTGAAAAAACGAATATTATTATAATAAAGTGAGCTAATTATGAGCACAAAAGTAGTTTAACATTTTGGGACAGTTTAAGCTATTGATGATGAGTAATCTTTATGGTACGGATTTCTGCAACATAAATTTATTTTAATTTTTTTAACAGATTTATTATAAAATTATTTTCGTCTTCGCGACATTGTCAATCTTCACTATCCGATTTCTAAAAATCATTTTTTTTTTCATTTTCAAAACTAAAAACCAAGAAGCAAATTTATTTCGACAACCACACAATTTAATGAATGCTAATCCTACAACAATAGCCATATCGTGAATGGATTGGCTCAAAAATGCCTAATACATGGGCGAAACTGTCATTCGGGAGCCAATTTGAGCCAAATGTTAAGCAAGACAACTTTGGCTGTCCTTCAACATCAACGGACGGATAAAAAGTAGAACCACCACCTGGGATACCTCCAAAATTGATACACTATTAAAAAAATAAAAAAAAAGCCTTTCCAGGAAATTATTAAATATATATACGCCTATGCTAACATTACGCTATCAATCTTACATCTCTCGTGTAACGTGAAAGAAGTTTAACTGGAGCTGGGAAGACAAATTTTATTTTTTTGAATTTTGGAAATAAATCCCGATATTTTTTATACATCTCTTTAAGACTAAAGAGTACCTTATGAATGTTCTGTTTGTTATATTAGATTACAGTCAAGATCAGTACATGATTGGTGTCCCTACGCCACGCACGTCACCCCACCCAATCTTTTGAAAAAATTTCACTTGTTCCCCTTCGCGGACGCAATTTTTTCCGCATTTCCAACTCTATTATGGTGGCAGAGATTGAAAGGAGTTACGAGAGAACAATAGTAAGGTGATAGGTTGAGAAAATAAACATATGACGATAATGAAGAGTTAGAGAGAACGAGAGAAGTGAGATTGATAGCGTAATGCTAGCATAGATGCATATATAAGTTCCGTGGAAGGGTAGATTATTCGCCGAGGTATCTCGAATCCTCGGGAATACTTTACTTGACAGTTTGACGAATGAACAAGTATCATTTGTAGGATGCTTGACAGTTTTGAATGAACGCTTTTTCAGGAAAATTTCATTGAAAAAAAAAAATTTATGTTAGTTAGACTTTTATTCTTTTCATTTAAGGCTAATAGAAATCTCACATTTTCAAATCAAATATCACGATGAAAGAAGATGACATCGACAATTTTTAATCATGATTGATGGGTTAGCATTTATTGATAAACCGAAGATTGTGTGATGCCGTAAGAAAATCCTTTGAAAAGTTCAAGTCATCTTGTGAATATTATTTGCAATATTTGTTTCGAATTTCTGGAAGGAAGGTAATATGATGATGATGAAGTGCAGTTGCAAATTATATTGCTGATATGATTCGTTGTCAGTTCAGATTGAGGGATGCAATGCGTCATGATCATATGCCTAATGCTAGTGATGCGTCGAAATTTCTGAAAGATTTAACATTGGGAGCTAGCGCAGCGATAGTAGCTAAAACAATTATAGCTCCTATCGAGCGAGTTAAATTAATCCTACAGGTATATTTGAAGTTGTTGAAATTCTAGTTTAATTATATTTCTTTCAAAAGTTATAATTGTATGTGTGATGATTTCATTTTTCCAAACATCTGTAGCAATATTTCAGGAAAAATATTTTGTTAGTGAATTTTTCGGCATTTTCGGTTTGCAAAGTGGTTAAGCTTTATGTTTCGTTTCATATATTACGAGTAGCATTTATTTTTATCGATTCAAATAGGTATTTATAGTCATAGAAAACTAATCGAAAATTTGAGCTATTGACAAGAAGTAAAAATTGAAATAAATGGGTTGATTTAATGAATTAATCTGATAATATCATTTTAGCTGCAGAACGCACAAGAAACTATCGCAGTTGGGAAGCGTTACAAGGGTATGCTTGATTGCTTCGTGCGAATACCGGTTGAGCAAGGTTTTCTATCCTTTTGGCGTGGAAATTTGGTCAATATTGCTCGAGCTTGTTCACAGGTGATAAATAATTATAATTTTTACCTTCATTCTTTTCATGGCGAAGTTAAGCTCTGATGCAATTGGTTTTTTTTTGAGAATTGATATAGCAAGCTTTATCAGGAAAGTTGATATTTAGAAGGTATATTCATATGCGATCCGAATGATGAATGTAATATGAAAGCGAAAGGGAATTAAAATTGTACAGAAGCTTAAATATATTTCTGTTCATATAAAAGACATATTGAATTCATTATTCTATTTCGTTGATGATTATTTAGTGATGGAGATCACTGGTTTATCTTTATTTATACTGATTACAGGAATCTCTTGGATTTGCTTTCAAGGATTTCTTCAAAATTTGGTTTCATAATGGTGTGAATAGAAAGGATTACTGGCGCCTCACAGCAGGTTTATGAATTTATTGGTGGATTTGAATAAATTCGCAAGTGCTTCTAATGAGTAATATTGTTTCATGCGTCCTTTGTTGCAGTATATTTCTTAGGTATTATAAGAGCAGCTTAGGTAATTATTTTTTCAGGCCGGGTGCTGTGAGAATTAATAATAAGTATACTTCATAAAAAATACCTTTATGAGTTTAACGATACGGTTTTGCAAATTAACTGGTTTTCATTGTGAAACTTCTTATTGAAATTGAAATTAAAGTTTACTTTTTTTGACGATGTTTTTCTTTATCAATTAATAGTTGTTTATTCGTAAAAAATGTTACCAAATTTTAGGTAATCTTGGGGCTGGTGCTGCGTCTGGTGTTGCAACATACTGCATAATCTATCCACTAGATTTCGTAAGAACACGGTGAATTTTTTGAGAGCTAATTTCTTTCAATTTCCAAAGATTAGAACTTTGTTAAGTTGGAATAACTTTTATTGATTGATAATTACAATTAAAACTTAAGCATTATGGCTTGTTTAGGTTTAATTTATAGATTCAAATACGTTGATAAGTGCAGAATCATCCTCGTCACTTGATTGATAGTCACGTAACTTCAATGATAGGTGAATGTTTAGATTAGCTATCGATATGGGAAAAGGAACATCTCGAGAATTCTCAGGTTTTTTTGACTGCATGTACAAGATATTCAAACATGATGGCATACGTGGATTATATTAGTAAGTTGTTTATATTCTATTTTGCTTACAGCAGGGTTTGTATTCAGTATATGTATGCGAGGTTAAAAACCTTCTATGTTCGATAAGAGATGAATGAAATTTTTTGCAATTTATCGATTACATTTTTATTTTATGAAGGAAACTTATATAGAATGTAAATTTTGCAGCGGTTTTTGGCCATCACTTCAGTACATTTTTCTGTATCGTGGAGCTTATTATGGCCTTTTTGATACGGCAAAAACACAATTAACAAAGCATGGAAATAACGATATCAGCTTCATTTCTGCTTTTTTGGTTGGTCAGGTGCTGAAAAATGTTTGCTTTTGATAATATAATAAAAATGTTGACTTTTCGAAATTTTGTGAAGGAGAATTAAATGAGAACATGCAATCATGATTATAGGTGGTAACGTTTACAGCGGCTTTAATTTCCTACCCATTGGATACGATACGTAGACGTTTTATGATGCAGGCTGGTCGTAGGGATATACTTTACCGAGGAGTTTGGCATTGCACGATAGTATGTTTCTTTCAACTTTATAATAAATGCTATAACTGTGATAGAATTATTTATAACTACAAAGAACAGTTAGTGAAGAAGTTATACGAAGTGTACAAGTTAAGCTATCTGGCAGCATGAAACACTTTTTTTGAGTCAGGCTAAAAAAATTTCCGTCACATATGAATCAGTGTGTGTTACAGTTGATTGTTTTTCTAATGCGTTTCAAATACAATTTAGCTTTATGAGACAAGAAGAGTTGTTGTGAAAATTTGAAGTCAGTGCGACATTATGAAATCTGTTACAGAAAATATGGCGTGAGGAAGGCTTAAAGGCTTATTTCAGCGGTTTATGGGTAAACACGGTACGTGGTATTGGTGCTGCTCTCGTTTTGGCTTTTTACAACGAGTTTTCGAAGTATTTATAACATCGAAACCATAGATAATTTATATGTAGGTGGTATTACAAAGGCTTAAAATGATTTTCGCTAAACTATTCCATCACAAATTTTAACTTTTCATTAAAAATTGCGAAAATTCCACAAATATGTCAACTGTGAAGCATTGATTTTTGTTCACTTTTAATGGATTTTTATTCAGTTTTAATGCATGTCTACAAATGAAGTTAAGTAATGTTGCTATCCCGTCAGGTTAGCGTATTAGGTTATGCAACATTAGGTTTGTATTTGTATCATGTTGTGTTGTATTGCAGTGCTGTCCATGTTTTAAATCTCAACACTCTGTGTGTGCTTCAATTAGTGATTAATCTATCCGGTCAAAACTGTCGTATTCATGAAGTTATTTCCGAACTTTTAATGATTTTGCTGAAATGCTCACTGCACTGAAGGCAATAATTTCGGCAATCAAAAGCGGTATTTTTAAAAGGATGAAGTTTAATAGAGCGAGCATGGAAAGGGAAGAAATTGATTAAATCATTTGCAATCACTTCATCACTTTTAGAATTTCCATTTATGTTTCCTTGTTGCTAATTTCTTGCTTTTCTTTATAGCGAAATCGGCTATGTCTGCCATCTTCCACGTTGCTATCCGAGTCATTTTGATCACTGTCGTTACCGTAACATGATGCATTACTGTCAAGTATCGAAGAACTAACTGATGACAAGCTGAGTTCCAACAATTCGGTAGTGCTGAACGATTCATCGCTGCTATCTGCTTGTTCAGTGCATCCCTCTATGCCTTCCTTTGGGTGATGTTGATTCAGATGATTTTCCTGGAAGAATAATTTTAAAAAGTTTATACAAAATTCACTTCTAGCACTTAATTAAAACTTTTGCCGAAGATGATTGTTCCTGTTTACAACTGCGAAAATGCTTTGATGATATCGTGATTACCTACCAACTAAAGATCTTGATTCTGGAAGAAACTTATGATGCTCTCTGCTAAGCTACTCGACAAAAATCTATCTGTGGCTTAATTTTTTGAAATTAAAATCAAAGTAGCAAACTGCCGAGTCCCTACCATAAGCTTCAATCTTGCTATATACGCTTTTTGGCGTTTTCGCAGTTGAATCATTTCCTCTGTGATATTTGCAATTTTCTCTTTTAACTCCGTAATTACTCCTCGTAGAGCATCCTCTCCTGATGCCATATTTAATTGGATAATTTCCTCTTATATTATCCAAATCGGTGATCTACAAAATTTTTCAGCAAATCAAACAAATTATTCTAACCCGCATGGTTACCAAATATCAAAGTTTAATGAAACTTAGAGTTTGCGGAATATTTATGGCGTAAACAATAATATAGAACCAAACTGTTACAATCAAGCGAAACAAACCGTAAGGCGACCGCTAACTGTGCTTATCTTTGCATCAAATGATCTTTCGCAACTACTTCATGATATTTAATACTATTTTCCGATGTCGTTGTGGATTGATTCCATGCAAATTCACAGCCTTTCCATACTCATTTCAGGAGAAATCCTACCGATGAGTTAGCCGGCAAATGGTAACACTTCTTCAGATCTATGCATGATGTTCAAAACTTAAATAGTTATATAATCATTTAATTGGTTTACTTGTAGACAATTCTTAAAATGTAGTTACTAATATCAAAGATGTCTACACAATGATAAAATAATCATCGTGAATGGAGAAAGTTCTTATCATGATAAAACGATTGAATTTCAAATCTAGAAATACTATTCATGGATGTGAAATCTCTCTAAAAACCAAGAAAAATGAAAGATGTAAATAGATTACAAAGGAAAAACAAGCTCAAACAATGAATAAGGAAGGAGAGATCTTAGAACGATGGAAAACAAGAAGCGGGAAAATCAAAAAAGCAATCAATTCATTGATTTTGTTCAATTCTTGAAAGACAGAAATAACGGGCCGCAATGGCTAGCACGTGAGGGTTGGTTCTTGCATGGGAAATGGCAAGGTGACCTACATTGATCCTGTACGGTAGTTTGGTTGCCAGTCCTGTAAATGATCGAATATATCCTGCCTATGCTTATGAAACGGGAAAAAATTCTTAGAAATAATCATTTTAATGATGATTACTGCAAGTGCAAAAGATAACGATAATGTTATCGTGCTGTAATCATGTTTCTGCTAATGAGCTCTTTTATTATAGTTATAATCGATTTTGATAAAATCTATTTTTAAAGTGAGATGATAAAGAATTGAGATGAGATGATAGTAAGATAGTAGGATAAAAAAAGTGGGATAAAAGTAAGATAAAAATGAGATGATAAGGCAAATATGCCTTTATTTTTTATGTTGTTTTTATTATATTTGTTTTTATGTTTATTTAATCTTTGTTTTTTTTATTTACCCTACTTCTTCTTTATCATCTCACTTTTATCCTATTTTGCCGTTGTTATCTTCAGTCATCCATCTTTAAACTGAACCTTTTGCTAATTAAATTGCATTTTTGTTATCTTAATTTCATTCTGTAGCTCTCGAAACTTTGTAGTATAAGTATTTAATTGCTCTGTTTCTACTTCCCAAACACTACTTCTTTGTCGACAAGAACAAAATGTAAACAAAAGCTTATTGCTTATCTTTTATAGTTTAGATCCTAAAGCTGAAATATTTCGAAATATCGAGTAAAGTAAAATATCATAGTTATGAGTTTCGGTACTACTATAGCTGTTACAAAGTGTCTTGCAGATGGAAAGTGTAGAAGCTTAATGCAACATTTTTTAACAAATGAAAAATGTGATGTTTAATGTTTATGATTAGTGGTGTGTAATAATTTAATTACTTTATTGATCGTAAAATTATTTTGCTGTTGTTTTGTTTATTTATATCTATTTTTTGTAATTCTCTTTCCTTTTCGCTCTTCTCATCTTTCTTTTCCTTTCACTGTCTCTTCCTATACTGACGTTTTGCAGTTTGCAAGAACGATAGTGCAAAAGTGGAATATTATTATTTGTAAAGAAAATAAAAAACGAAACTGTTGTTGGGGTGAAGTCGTGGAAGACGAATCAACGCGGTGTGACATGGGTAATAATCAAGGTGGACTTCATAAGCGAGAGCGTGCTCTCGATGGACAACAACGTGCACGACAGTGGGCGACTGGCAGTATCTCTGGTGGTAGTGGTGCATCGGGTCATATGATGAATAGTGGCGGTACGACGGAAGATGGATGTCCTGTACAAGTTTGTATACATTTCATTACATGTTTTAAAGAACAGTGATATCGGTATTGCATATATTATCAATTAATTGGCCATGTCGCAAAATCCTGCTTTGTTTCCTTTTATCAAGGAAATTATATAGAAAATTTATAAAATTAGTATTATGTTTTCTTTATAATCTTTTTTAAATTTCTTCTTAAATTACCATTCTTTTTTTATAAATTACTAATTTTGGTTACCATTTCTCCACCGCTAAATATCAATTTTTTGTTATTGGTTGCTTCTTTTATTTATCCATGCTTCTGTTGCTTATTTGAAGAGAAATTGTTGCATGTAATTTAGAGGAGCATTTCTTTTTGATGGAGGAAGATATATTAAGTCTTTTCAATTGAATTTTTTAAAGATATTTCAGGTAAAAATTGCAAAAAGCGATGGTTCTATTTCAACACCAAGTATCCAGTTTTCTGAAGCAAATGAATATCCGGTGGTTTTTAAATGGCAAGGAGGAAGTCAGGCAGGCGGAGTTTACATATCCGGTTCTTGGGATGGCTGGAAAAAGATGACACCATTATGCAGATCTACTCAGGATTTTTCAACCATCATTAACTTGAATCCTGGTAGGCATTGAAAAGAAACTACTGGGTTTTTTTTTTTTAAAGTTCCTAAAATTTTATAGTTCCTCATTAGGTTTTCTGATATTAATTGTCGTTTGATCACAAAATTTTACAAATCTCGCTTCATCTACATAACCATACTTCGAGCTTATGTTCTAATGCAGGTAAGGCATAGGTAAACAATCTTGCATATGAAAGTTGTTAACTTTTACAGGAAGACATGAATATAAATTTTTTATTGATGGAAAATGGGTAGTCGACGAGAACGCTGCGAAAACTGACAACAAATTTGGTAGTCAAAATAATGTCATCGCAATTGATGAAGCAGACTTCGAAGTATTTCTTTTGTTGACTTTATGAAGAAGATAAAAATCTCTCTAAAATGGTTTAAATGCAAATTTTAGGTTATGCAAGTTTGTGGTTGAGATGGATTTTAAGAAATTTCTTATTATGATTTGCCAAATCATTCAATTTTTATTTAATCCTTACTTTTATGGTCTTGTCAAACTGTATGAGCATTACTGAAGATATTACGCGAATTTTCTCATCACGTCATATTAAGTTTTCAATAATTTTTTTCTTTGCATATTTTTAGGTCTTCGATGCACTTGATCGTGATTTAGCATCTTCAAATGCTGGAGAAGCGATGAGGAAGGTAAATATGACTGGTGCACCACCTTCCTCACATGATACACCTAATGAACGCGAAATTGAAAAGTTGAAAAACTTTACTCAGGAAATACCAGATCGTAGAGAGTTCGAAAAGGCTCAGAATCCACCGGTTTTACCACCTCATCTTCTGCAGGTCTCGTGTTGAGATTTTTTTAGTGACTGTATTTTCAAGTAATCTTCTCATAATCTTTTTCTGTTCTTGTTGATTCAATAACTCTGAAGCCCACTCCCAGCTATCCTATTGAAAATAATAAAGGCAAAAGATTTTTAATCTTATATTTAAATCCAGAAGATGGGGTGACTTTCAAGCTCTTAAACGATTTCGTTAATTAGGAAAAAATTCTACTTTCGTTGTAAATTAAATAAAGGTCATAGTTAAGCGATTAATGCAAAAATTGTTTTGTGGTGGTATTATGATTACATAATTTTAATATTATGTGAACATCATATATATGTCCATTTGGTTTTTTATTGTTTGCAGGTGATTCTCAATAAGGACACGCCCATGCAATGTGACCCAAATGTATTACCGGAACCAAACCATGTAATGCTGAATCATCTTTATGCGTTGTCAATTAAGGATGGTGTTATGGTACTTTCTGCAACTCATCGTTATCGAAAGAAATATGTGACAACGTTACTTTATAAACCAATTTAACTGATATATTGTTCCAGTGAATTTAAAATTACGATCTATTATGCTTTCATTTCTTGCTGTATCACTGCTTTTTTAATTTTAGCTTATTTCAAATTTTTTATCATTTGGTATGGAAAAGAGAGTTTTGATTGGTTTTCTGGAAATTAGAAAATAAAATACTGATTAAGATGAAATCAGAGGGAAATTTCTCTCCACCATGCAACTATATCAACTGCTTTATTTTCAGAACAAATATAGGCTTAAAGGATGAATTTGAGAGAGTTAGCCAGACTGCATTTTCTATTAAAAATGCCTGGTTGTCAAACAAGTTCGAAGGAATGTTCAAAAAAAAATAGGGATGATTTATTTCTTCACTGTTTAGTTGGATTGTTCATTTTGTATAGTGGGATAGAAGATTTGCTCTTTGCACCTTCCAATTATTTTTCTTCTGTTCGTCATCTTTTTTTGGTGATTGTTTCTAAAAAATATATTTATATAACTTGTATTAATGTTAACTATGTATATAATATATGATAAAACTTACTTATTTTTAGTGATATTGTTCATGCATTTAATAATTTGAATTTTGAGTTGAAAACAGATATCTTCGTACTTCAGTTACGTATGCCTTGAATTGGATCTTGAAAATGGAGGATTAAGTTTAATTTTCCTTATACTTCCATATGTTTTTATCTTCCAGTGTGGCTTTATGAAATGAAAGAAGCGATTTTACCTTTGATAATTTGAAAAATTGGATTTAGTAGTTTCGTGATGATAATTTGCTGAAATAGTATGGAACAAACATGGACGTTAGAACGTACATGGAGTGGAGCCGATTTATCAAATGGATGGTCTTCAACTGTTTCGGAATACGGATATTGCTGTACAATACAGGTTAGCGTCAGTGTGTTTGAGTGTGTAAAAGTATTCTCAATCTGATTCGGTCTCGAAGTGTGTTTACTGGGATTGGTCGTCTACTTTGTAGTTAGATTTTCTTCATCTTATATTTAGCTATTAAGCATTTGAATTATTAAACTTCGAGAACTTTATTCATTAATGTGATGTTTGAAAAAATTTAGTTACAAATGCGATCATTTTCGACATGATTTCGATTTAACACTGTTATTCAGGTATCACATTATGAACATAAAGAAATTCTAGCAGTTTTATTGTGTTATTCAACATATGCAACGAATTACAGTTTTTAAACTACACAGTTTCTTAGAATCATCAAATATTTTATTTCTGGGTTTCGGATGCTTACTATTCCGTTTTAATTGAAATAGGACTTCATTTCAGATTAGTGAAATTCTTTAAAAAATTTTAGCTTACGTTCTTGTTGTTATTTTTGCTCCTAAATTACGACATGTTTTCAGTGTACGAAGAAGAAATCATATGATGAATGGATATTAAGCGTAAATCCGGAGGAGCATTGTGCATATTCATTACTTGTTGATGTAGTACTATCCGTTGGCGCTTTTCATTTCAAGGTCTTTAACTCATATTCTTTTAGCATATATTTTGGATATAACTTTTCTTTATTCAATATTTTTTTCAGCATTCTTATCCGATATTTCAACATTTTACTTAACTGTTTCTTGTAGTATTCCGCAATCATGCTATTTCATCTTGTTAATTATAAAATACCAATTTTATTAGAACTTTTTTTTATCCTATTATCTTAATTACTATATGTTGTACATGAGTAGTATTTGTTCAACATGTTGTGTCTTGCAGGTTTATAGAGATTTATGGGATGTATCGAGTGTTGTGTTGCAAGAGGAAACACGAAGTGGATCCAGAGTTGATGTAACATTAAGGTTGCGAGTTATTGAAACACTGTCACCGCAGGACCTTAGTGGACAAACACCATACAGAGATTTTGAAATAATTGTAAGCTCGTTCAATTATGTAATTATTACAATAAGCAGAACGAAATCATTGACTGTCAATTTTTTCTGCAATATTGGCATTGTTGTCTTGGAAGGAGGTAGAAAAACCATTTTGATTAGTTGAATCGCTGTTGTTAGTCTATTATATTTGCTCTCGAATCCCATTAAATGAGACTAAGTTTTAAGTTGATTAGAGATTTCTTTGGTCATCAGAAAGATGAAAAGCTCATTTGCTTCAATCATAAATTAATATGGGAATTAATCTTTCATCTACCTTTGTCAAAATCGGAGAAAGTAGTTTTAGTGTAAGGGACGATCATGGTTTGTTGATGTGACATATTTGGCATCCATCGGAGGGAAACTGTTTACCGAGTGGAATGAACAGCGATCGAAGGGTATAAAAAAGTGCTGGATAGATGGTATTTCAACCTATGAATTAGATTGTCTCATTGATGCGACATCGAAATATCGACAGATTGTTGTTACAAGGCTTGTCATCACAGCATTCGTACTTTAGAGTATGGAGTCAGTCGCAATTAGTTGATTTCGTGAATACCAATAATTAAAGTTGCTTGGATCACTGGTTTAAAAGAATTTTGATTGCTATTATATGGGAATTTATTTGGTTAATTCAGGCTAAAAATCTAGCTTATTTAGCTGCTTAAATCAATAGATTGTTTCGCCCTTAACTCGTCTCCAATTTTGATGAACAGTAGCAGACAAAATATTATTTAAGATTGATAATTTGCTATTATTTAATCAAACAGAACTAATCTTTTATGTGAGATATATTAACAATTGTTTAAAATAAAAAGTTCGGCGATTGACAAAGTGAATTATCGCAGTTGATGATAGCTGGAACAAAAAAGAATTTCCGTTATTTGGTTATTAGTTTGCGAAAGCGGTTTTAATTTAATCTTATTTGTATGCTTTAAAGGATGAATTATGATGTTTTGGTCAGTGTTTCATTTCGATATAACATTGGATCGGTATTACGAACAGTGGAATCATTTCTTATGGATGCTGAATGGATTCATCCAATTCGACGTCTTGAATATGCTGTTTGTTACAAGTAAATTCATCTATTTTTCTTCAGATTCAATTTTTTAAGATTATGCGAAATCGAGGACTAACAGAGTATAACAGATAAGTTTGTTATGAGTTTGTTTTTTTTTTTGGGCAAATAAGAGTTAAACTACAAAACTAATTTCATAAAAATGGTGCTATATTTTTAATGTGTTATTTTTAGATTGGCTAGATTGGGAGATACTATTAGCAGAAAATTAGTATCATCTAATACAGCTATTGAGAAGTTGCACGAATACTTGGCTGAAAATGGTGAAACGTTAGCTCAGGTACCGATTTCACCTGTTTAAGAAATTACTTGCCTGTATAATTATATTGGCATATTATATTTGATGTTCATATCATATAGAGAGCTTTGTTTCCAGTAAAACACTTTTCTTTTTCATCATTGCCCATTACTTTTTTTCAAAATACTGATAATTACAATTATTTAAGTTTTCGTTATTATATTTCAGATGCATCCGGATGTACTGATCTCTCTGAATATTCATCCCGATCACGTACTTTCATAGCCGTTTTCTGTGCGAATTGAATTATGTGATGAATATCTACTTTTTCTAACCCTCTTGAATTTTTTCTTGTTTGTTTGCAGTTTTCAATTTATTCGAGTTTTGTTCCCGTCTTTGAGTTCATTTTTTTTCAGTTGATCTCAGCAATTATTCTTATTGCTTGGAGTTACCACGTTTATTAATTAGAAAATTCAAGTATATTTTCTTAAATTTTTGATTTTGAGATTTCGTGATTCTTAAGCCAAATGGTGTGAAAAGTAATTCAATATGAGAAACCAGTGTACAAAGTAGTTCAGAAATGAATTGATTCAGAAACGAATCGCTCATATGTTGCATTCTTTGTAACAAATCAATTAGCATTCTCGCCTAATTAGGCGTTTCGATTCAACTCATCTCATTCCAACGAAAAGCGCCGCACACCTGATCCCATCCCCTCTTCGAGCTTTAAATGTTGAGCGACTCTGACCCTTTCCCGGCAGTAGGCACCGGAAGAGGAACGCCTCATTGGAACCTCCCATAACTGCTGCTTTTGCATTCCTCAGGTGGAGATTACTCGATGTGTCGAATTTAACCTCTGTTTGGAAATGCCATTAGGTAGGGCGCAAGCCCTTTCGTATTTTATTGAGAATAATCTGTATGCAGACGATAATGAGTGGTATATTGAAAAAATTCGCTTCTCCGTCGTCTCTGTTGTCGACTGTAGTCTTTCTTCATTTTGCGGCACTTCGTTTGGAACAGAATTTAAAATTGCTGGTTGCGATAGATATCCTGCGTAAGTAATTGCCTCTTGAATTTAAAGATCGAGCAACACTGCTTGACCCTAATTAACCTTTCAATTTAACTGATGAGTGTTTAGAATTATCCGAATTTAGTTAAATCAAAGGAGTGAAACGGAGAAATATTCGTTGAGAATATGTATTTTAAAAAATTTCTTGGAATTTTATTTGAATAAACTTTTTCAAATGATCTAAGTCACAAATGCGAAAATTTAGTTAAATCAAAGAAGTGAAACGGAGAAGTTGTTGAGATTGTATTTTACAAAAAAGTGAGTCACAAATACGAAAAAGTTATCGAAAATTGTCCTTATTTTCTTATTGAAAAATGAATTCCCACTTGTGCACAAAAAAACTAAACAATTTGAATAGCAATTTCCCTTCTCTCCCTCATTCCGTTCCAATCGAAACTTCCAAACCGTTTTTTGATTAATTTTTATCAGAGATTATTTTTATCAAGCGTCTAGATATCTTTTTTCACTTGTTTCATCTTCAAAAAAATTTATTTGAGCTTCTAAATCATTTCGTTTTTTAGCTTGTTTTTTTAGACATATTAATTACTCATCTATTTTTGATTACTCATCCCTTTTTTTTTCCTTTCACCACATGAACTTAGTGGGCTAGTTATTCTGCAAAACATCTGTTATGATTCATTTCTTTTTGGTATAACAAGTAAACATAAGCAAATATAAGAAATGAAATATTTCACTAAACATCACAATGAACAAATTGTAAAAGTTAAGGTTCAATCGTTCCAGTTCAATCATCAAATATAATGATATTAAAAAAAAATTGATGCAAAGTTTTTTTTTGGCGAGATCGTATTGGAAAACAAGAAAAAAAAAATGAAAATAAACAGTCCGAGAAAACGCTTGTTATAATAAAGTTTAAAAATAACAATATTGAAATAAAAAAAAGCAAAACAAATATTCTGCACTTATCGACAAAAATTAATTCGAATATTTTGCAACGAACAATTTTTAACATTCAAATAGAAGTAAAAAATAATTTCGTGCTAATTAAATGATGAAATTTTAGCGACAAAAGCAAAATCAATAAAAATTAAACCCATGCATTTTTTTTTTCAACCTTATAGAATTTTTTTTTTGTTTTTCATATTCAGTAGTGAACGTTTTTTTTGTTTTGATTTGATTGATTGAGGAAAGCTTTGTTGAAACGTAGTCGAATTATTTGCTGATGATGGATTTTTCTTGGAGAGGTTTAATTTGGATATAACTCGGCTTCAGTCAGTGATATTATCGTTTTTGTTGTAGTATCAGTTGGGGAAGGTGTAGTATGGGATTGTTGTTGATGTGATATAACACCGAATGATTTGACAGTACACTTTTTTACCAGCAAGTAAAATATGAATTGAAGGAAGAGAAATTTTAATTCTAAATATACTCTCCTTTTTGGTTGCTTTTGTAGCTAACTAGGCATCAGAAATTAAAGTGAATAATGACGTGGTAATCATAGGATTATCAAATAAATACAGGCCAGTTGTCTCGAAAATTTCGGTAATTTCGGATTTCCGACAAATTCAGTTTTCCAATCCATTATATATTTGAATATTTTGCAGCAGAAAGCAAAAAAATTCATTACATCAATGAATTTATTTTGTGAAAAAAAAATAACAAATAATTATAATAGCAAAATGATAATTCAATTTCTTACAACGAATCGACAGTATTTGCTGATATGCAAAATTATCGAATACTTCTTCCTATTATTGCTTATAATTTAACTTATACTTTATGAACAGAGAGAAATGCTGAATTTGAACAAATGCATAATTTGCTTTATTTCACAATTTCGATTATACTTTTATATGTTTATTTTTCTATAATTTAAAATTAAATTATTTATTATGTAAGACTGAGTGTATTGCTGCTTTCTAACATTATCATTTAAAATTCTATCTCTTTAAAAATATAGATGCTTAATCCTAACAGCAATTTTTTTTTTAAACCTAATAGTGTGAATGATTAAAGTAATTCTTTTTCTCTCTCTCTTCCAAAAAAATGAGACAATTTTCACTTTAGGAGAGAAAAATTTACTTGAATAGCAATAAGTTATGGATCACATTCTTTTTGTTAAATTTCAATAGTTTTATTTGTCGAATATCTCGTCATGACTATTTCTTAGCCGAAGAGGTATAAGGAAATTTAAGCAATATAAACGATATTGCGGTAATATGGTTACTGTTAATAGCGGATTGAGAATCTGGAAAAGCATAAAATATTGTTAAATATTGCAAGGTAAATTATTTATTGATAATTTAACTTATTTAATCAGCAGTATCCGAGGAAAGGTATTGTTTTGCGAATACATATTATATTTTGCAGTGATAATGTGAATAAATACCTTATTCGATTTTTGCTAGTTTTAATATATTAAATTGAAAATCCAGGTAATGAATATTTAAATGTGAAAACTAACTGAAATAATCATTTCTTAGTCATTTGATTGATTACACATACCGGATTTAGATTCATTGCATAATAGGTAAGTATACTGATAAAGACACTACTACATGTCCGGATTACAGTATCTTTGTCAATTATTGTCCTGTAGAGTGTAACCAAACGATACGGTGTTAGCGTTAAAATAGTGAAAAAGGTTGAAATGAAGATGAAATAAAATGTACGCATTCCAGATTTCATAGCGTTATTTTTCCGACATATACCGTTTGCGATGCATAATTTCTGCTCTAAAAATTGAACTGATAAATTCATTATCAAAAAGATGATTAGAATTGCTATGATCAACATAATAATTCATGTAATGATATAATATTATTTGATCCAATTTATCCTAACATTATTTTCCGTTGAAGATCTGAATAATAAATGCATGAAAAAATTAAGTATTAAAATGCTGAAATAATATATTTAAAAAATTTGAGAAAAAAACGGAACAATAATTCGAGATAAAATTTTATTTTATTTATATATTTAAACATATTCTCATTACCAATATTTGAGCTTAGTCAAAATTAATTTTTGATAATATTCATTTTGAAAACATACTATTCTAATCAAATATTCTTATTTGTTTATATTTATACTAATCAATATTTTTGTTAGTAATTTTTAATGATAAAGAAAACAAGAAAACAAAATAAATGAAAATAAATAACCCTCAGCGATTTGTTTCCTATGAATATTAACAATTCGTAACAGATAAAGTGCAACCATAAAAGATGAGAGAGCCGGAAAAGCGGAAACGAAAAATGTAAAGAATAAATACATTAATGGACCATAGCGACTATTATCAGTGGTAAGACGTTCGCAATTATAGCGACAAATTAATGCTCGAGTGTAAAATGCCAGATAAATGAAGATGACACTAATAAACCAGGTTGCAAACGCCATTAGATATGCTCGATTTCGTGTCATCAATTCAGAATATCTTGAAGCACTTTCAATGATTAGAAATTAGAATAATCATCATCAAAAATTTAATTATCGGAAAATATATTTAATATATGTTTAACATATTATCCGTAAAGAATATGGATGAACTGAAAGATTTCCGAATCGACGAATTATGAGGATAATCTGCAGGAACATTTTTACATGGCTTTATAGGCCGGATTTGCTCATATAAGGATTCTTTAAACAAAATTCGGACTGTTAACTCTTAATCCATCCTGCTCAATTACTCAATAGTCGATATATATTGATGTAATGAAAAAAATTTCCTATTGTTATTAATTATAATTAGTAATATCACAAATCAGGAAGGCTAATTATTATAAAAAATGATCGCTAATATTTTAACTCCAAATTAAAGCAATTAATTTTTATAAGGAAAATAGGAAAGATAAAAGATAAATACCTTAGAGGAAATTTGAAAAAAATGAGCTTATCAACATTTAAAAGCACCAAATTTAGTCCGGATACGGAAGTACCAAGCCAAAGAAGGAAGTGCATCATCAGATTGATACGATACGGGAATTGTAACGTTATCGTATCAATATCAATCAAAAATTCCATTGGTAATGCAATACCTGAAATATACAGAATTAATTATATGGAAGAAATTTCAAATATCATTATTTATTAAAACGAAAGAAATTTTTCATGGGATTAATTGCAACAATTGATTGTTAATTTATCCAATAATACTATCCTGGAAAAATTATTAAACAAAATTACTAACCGGTTAAGAGAAGGTCAGCCAATGTCATATTGAGTAGAAAAATATGCATGTAACATTCGCTTGCATGTTTACGAATATATCGTAAGGCATTAATGATAACAATTACTTGAAGACATGCGGAGAAGAAGCACATAACGAGTAACGTATGCATAATAATTGCATTAGCATTTGTTATTGTTACCTCATCAACTACCTATAATAAAAGATACAATTTTATTGATTAATTATTATTATAGTAGCATTCATACTTTGAATTTGAATCGAACTGTTTTTTTCCTTAATGAAATTATACTAATTTTTGCGTTATTTCAATTGCAAAGTAAAAACAATTTATGATTAATTAAGTTTAAAGAATTAACTTACTTCAGATTCAATGCACTGTTTTATAGCAGTATTATTATTGCTAGCCATCTTTCATTCCTCGTAAATAATTACCATATATATCATTATTTATTGTGTCAATAATTGTTAATTGTTAATTGTGACATAGTCAATTTTATTAGACATTCATCCATATCACTACCAGGATATCATGATATCATTATTAGCATTCATTAATGTTACTATCACTGTAATGACCCATATCGCAAGCGTAATAATATCGCTATTATTATTTTTTTTCCTGCAGCTTTTCTCACAAATTAAAAAATTATATTTTAAGAAATGTAATATTCTGCAAACAAATTGATAAGAAAGATAATCTGATAAGCATACAAATAATAGACTAATATTATTATCATTGATATCGTATAAACACACAAGTAGCATAAACAATAGATTAGGTTGTGAATCCGGTGATAGTGATATTTCTGTATGTAATAAGTATCAATGCATAACAAATGACAATATGCCAATAAAAAAAGATATGTATATTATTTTAATGTATATATTATCAGCAAAATATACAGCAAAATTCTTATTATTATTATTTATAGTTAGACAAAGCTAAACTATAAATATACATAGCCATAGGTGATAATGATAAGGATTTTACTACGGCTCAAATAAACTTTCGGGAAAAATAGCAATAATGAAAGAATGATTTGCTTCATTTTAAAAGATATTGATGGAATGTAATTTTGTCGATCTAACAATGAAATCAAATGTAAGCTTTCTTTTTTTTGCTTCTCAAAATTAGAAATGTGAAAAGCTTTTAGAATAATGATCGGCAGTTAACGAAAAAAAAGCGTTGTAAACATTTGTTGTTATCTGTTTGGATTTTTCTTCATTATCAAAGAGATATGTTTATTTAGAAATTTTCAACGGTAAAATTTGATACCTGCAGAAGAAAAAGGTATTGAAATAATAGAAGAATTACTTAACTTTATTGTAATTTAAATCAAAAATTGTTGTAGAGGAGTGAAAAATTATTTGAAAGCATTTTTTCCACAATTCTTTTTTCCTCTCATCTCTTTTCTTCCCCCTCTCTCCCTCTCCCTCCCTCTCTCTCTACTTCATCCTTTCGGTACGAAAATTTTTGCTCGTGATAAAATGATTCCGTTTTTCTTTTTAAGTCCAATATCAGCTATGGGAATAATGTCATGAATGATGCTAAAAAATTCGTTTAAAACATAGGAGAGAAGAGAGAGAGAAAGCGAGAGAGAGAGGAAAAAGGGGAATGAAAAGTTTTACTCAAAAGAGAAAAAAAAATAGTATCAGGAAGGAAAATTGATGAAAAACTAAGATAAGATAAAATGAAAGGATATAAGAATGGAGGAAAAAAAATAGAAAGGGAAATTGAATGATGAGAAACTGATTAATGGAGATTTTCTCAAACAAATAATGTAATAATACGACAATATAAGTATTAAATGTTAAATTCAGTCAAATTCTTCAACAACATTTTAATTGATTAAAAAATTTCAATTTGTAAAATTTTTTTCATAATTCCAGCTATACATTGATAAGCAGTAATATTGATAAGCAATAATAAATTAAATTCTATTTTTTTTCCCCTTTATTTTCAGATTTGCACAAAGTATAGGATGGAAAGCAATACTGAAAAAGTTTTTCAATGAAATTTTTATTTTTAACTAAAGTAGGATTTAAAATTTTTCAAGTGTAAATAAAGTAGAGAAAATAATAATGGACAATAAAATTATGCCATTAAAATGACAGTATTGATAGGGTTGCTGTTATTTAAGCAAAAAAAAATTAATTTCCATCAAGAAATATTGAAGGTGAAGCGATAAGTTAAAAAAAAGAAAAAAAGAAACGTGCTTATTTTCTTCTTTTTTTTCCTGAATGGTTTATTCTTCTTTTTTATTTATTTTTGCACGGATAATCAAAATAAATGGATGACCACTAAATTTGCATTTTATTCTTCAACAATTCCCTCGAGCAAAAGACTAATTTGTTGCATACATAAAATAAATTAGAATGTTTACAATGTTTTCAATGTTATCAACCATCACAATGTAACAATTTTTTTTTATTTTTTATTTTCTCAGCAAAAATTTAATTTGAAATTATTACTGAAATGTTATCATACCTGTCTTGTGGATTAATTAATAACTATTAATTACGTATATTTCCAAAATGTCACTGTTAGATAGTATTTTTTAATTATCACTAAAAATATCATTGTATAATGATATTCTTATTGGCAAGAATCTTACTTAATAATTCGATAGAGATTTAATAAATGGTTTTAAAAGATTACGATTCTGACAATCTAATTATGATTTTGTTTAATGAATGACAGTTGTAATAGAATGAAAATAGTCTTCGGAAGTTTTAAATATGTCATCACAATACTTCATATCAAAATAGTTAGATGAAAGAGGGAGAGAGGTTGCAAACTTCGGAAAAGTCATCAATTTGAAAATGATACGTATGATGAATGACAGTTGTAATGAAATAAAAATAATCTTCAGAAATTTCAAACATATTTATTTTCGATCATAAAGTAATATGATTCCGGCATTTTATGCGAAAATTTCAAGAGATCAACTTACAAAGTCATTGAAACTCTTAATATCAAAATAATTAGTTAGATGAAAGAGAGAGAGATAGGGGAGAGGAAGAGGAATGCAAAGTCGGGAAAAATCAATGAGAGAATGATTTGTAAGTTGATCTCTTGAAATTTTCGCATAAAATGCCGGAATCATATTACTTTATGATCGAAAATAAATATGTTACGAAAAAAAATTTTTTTTTTTCTCGCTCCATTTATTCATTCGGTAAAAGGAAAGAACAGCTTTCTTCTTCATAATCTTTGCAAAAATTTTTGATTTTCTAATATTTTCTTTTTTTTTAAACTTTTTTTTTATTTTATAATATTGATTTTGCCGAATTTTAAATTCAGCTTAATAAAAAATTTTGAATTTGTTAAAGGAATGGCTTAAATAAAAGTTGTGTGAGAAATTTATTAGTCCTTCGATCTGTAAGCACAAAAAAATGGAAGAAAAATTATGAAAAATTTAAAAGAAAAATTATTATAACACATTTATTATTTTATTTTAGCAAATTTCTCACTTATTTATGTCTTAAACAGTTGCTAATTAAACAAATAATAAATTTGCTCGATAAAGTTGTAAATTTTTTGCTTTTTTGGCAAATTTAACGCTTTTAAATTTATAAAACAATGGCCAATTGAAAATAGTATACATTGAAAAACAACTAAAATTCGTCGGTCCTTTTTTAATTCATAAAAAAATGTATGAAGCTTTTTGCTAGGAAAGCAACAATCGACGAACGCTTTCTTAGTAAAAAGCTTATACATTTTAATTTTTTAGCAAAATTTTGGACATAAATTTCTTTCTTTTTTCCACTCAAATCACAATTTTTTCCCCATTAATAGTTTCTGAATTCATTGTCTAAAGCTTTTCAGAAGCGTTTTTTTTTTGTTTTATGAAAGACTTCTACTTAATTTTGCGATTGAGCAAAGAAAAGAATAAAAAGAAATAAAATTTGATAAAAAAAGTAAAGCATTCAAGGCTAAAATGACGTTTATTAAATTTTCTGAAATTTTTGCGCATAATTAAATCATTTGCTAAGAGAAATTTAATTATTGTTAAGTTATAAAAAAAGTGTAATCAAAATGAAATGAAAAATGAGACGTTAAAGAGGTAATAAAGAGCGAATTCTTCATTCTTTAGCGAAATTGTTATACAATTATAGAAAATATAAATATTTATATTTTTCTGTGGCAAAAAAGTAATTTTTACATGAGAAATTTTCGAGTACTGATTAGTTAGTTTGGAATATCGAATTACAATAATATCACCATAAAACTGAAAAGCTCAATTTCAACATATTCTAATTTCAATGTACTCCTCCTGAATTTATATTGAATATTCATGAAGATGATCTGCAAATTGAGCTTACTATTCTGTTAAAAAAATTTTGTTAGAAAACTTTTAATTATTTGATTATTATTATTGTAATTCGATATTCCAAACGATGTGATTGGAAAAGAAAAGAATCATAAATAGTTTGATAATCATCGATCGTTAATGATCAGTGTCATGGGATTTGATAAATAACACCATTGTTGATAAAATTTTATTTGTTGAAATTTTTTCTCCTCTACGCACTTTGTTTGCTCGTTCAATTGAAATGCGAAAAAAAAAGATAGTGTAGTCATTGAAATTACATAATTTAACTCATGTTTTTAAAGTAAAACATTAAAACATAACATTTCTAACAAATTGAAGAGATAAATTGGTATCATTGTTATAAAGAGAGAATTGAAAGAAAAAAAATGTTATCAAAATTTGTGAAATATTGTATTTAAAATTCATATATATCTTTGTGAATTTGAGATTTCATTTATTTTTTGATGGAAAAGAGAATTTAATAAGGTAGGTATTTTTGAATAGTGCTTACATGTTAATATTTGGATTTATTTCTCCTAATACTTCCTTATTTTGAGTAAAGAATTTTTGAGTAAGTAAAAAAAAAACATTTCACTTAAGTTTTACATTTTGGAAAGAGCGAAAATAAATGGAAACTGATAACTGGTACGTAATTATTACTTAAATGGCATTTCATAGAAGTAGAACATTCATATTGCAGTAGTACAAGCATGCATTTCGTAGCACGAATGTGCATTACATAATAGCATGAACATGCACGACAGCAAGTTTGAACATGCATCTTAATATCATGAATATGCATCACAGTGCAACATGAGCATGGATTTCATGATAGCATGAGCATGCATACATCAAATATCATCAAAAAGATGTGGAAAAAAGAATGAGAGAATAGAGAGAGAAGAAAGAAATTAAAGAGACATTGGATATTAGAATGAACAAAAGTTGAATTGAAGAAAAAGGGTTAATAGAGGAGAGAAAATGATGAAAAGCTGATTAAACTTAGACGAGTGATAATACGAAAAGCACGCCGTTTATGTCAATAAAATAATAGTGTTTGAATTACATTCATGGGATGATGCAATAGCCGATGAATGTGCACAAATTTTATTCTATGAATTTTGAAGATAAGGAATAAAAGTTTTTAAAATAAGAGAAAGAAGTAGCAAAAAGTTGGGCGAGAAATTTTGAAATGATGTAAAATTATAATAAAATTTTTCCAAACTACTTTTTTCCTTTCTTTTCCAAATTAATTAATAAGTAGTTCAAGATTGTTTCAAAAATTTCATTTAAACTTTTAATATCCTGCTCTGAGAAAGATAACCATTTGATAACAAACAAAAAATAATCATTAAATATTCGATATGCTGATATTCGAATATTAATTAACCTTTAGCTGGAATAACAGAACTAAGCCTCTTTTTGTTTTTCTTCTCTTCTCTTCTCTTCTTACTTATATTTTAAAGAATGCTTGCAAAAAAAAAAGAAGCAGAAGTTTAAAATATAAAAAAATTTAAGATAATCCAATTTCTTCTAATAGTGGAAAATTTGTTACTGTTTTTTTGTCGATAGAAAAAAACTTCATCTAAAAGAAATTTTCTAAAAATATTACATGGCTCATACAATTTATATTAGCATATATTACTTTCTATAACAAAAATGGATATAATTTGAAATTTCAAAGAGAAATATTATGCAAAAGCATAAGAGATGCAGAAAAAAATGAAGCATAAAATAAATTGAGAATTCATGAATTTAGCTCCAAATGTAACGACACCATTTTGAGTGCTATGAAAATATTTTAATATCGACGTTGATGTATTCTCGATGCTAATTATACCAGTCATCTTTATGAAGTTATTTTGTCATTTTTTTCCAACAATTTACCATAATCCTATTTTCCTATTCAATTATCAACAGTATGGATTACAAATTTTTAGCCAGCAAGCAGGAAAAAGTTTTTTTGTCTCCTTTTTTCTTGGTAAGTGGACTATTTCTGAAAGGAATGAGAAATTGTGCATTAATTTGTTTAATTGAATAAATATACATAATACATTATTGATAGATATAGGCAATGTGCGTATTTCCGGAAAATATTATGGAAGCATCTCTTCTGCTTTTTTGCACGAAGAACAAAAAAAAACATTATAAATGTGTTGTAATCAAAGTTTGCAATTGTTTGTCTATCAGAGATTAATCCAATTTTAGATTTTGAAAAAAAAAATTAATTCGATTTCAAATTTCAATTTTGAAGGAAGAAAGAAGGATAAAAAGTGACATTAAAGAATATATTGCTTTTCTTTAAATTTTTCCAATTTATTTGTTAACAATTTATTAATGATAGTTAAATTGGAACAATGAGTGATCATAGTTTGAATGAAAACTGTAATCAAGTAATTGTATTTTTTTTAAGAATTGTGTAATCAGATGATTGACAATTTGATAGGATTATGAAAATTCACTGTCCGTGAGAAATATGAATGAGCTTTACATTATTCTTTGTTAGTAATTAACAAATTCTCGTCACAGAAACTGTTTTTTTTTCATTTACATATTTCTTTTTCATGATTATTCTTAACATTTTTCTTTGTTTAAATCATTCCATTCCATAACTATTTTGGTAGCTAATGCAATTATATCATGACACGCCCACTAATTACATCCTGTTTAAAAATTTAAATATCCCAAATTTTCATAACGATCATGGTGATTTCTACTGTTGGCTTAAATTCTCGTCTTATTCTTATCTGATCACTATAACCTCTTTGACCAAATAAATTGTTACACAAAGTCGATCAACAATTCAGCTAATCAGTCAACAAACCACCTTAAACAAAGCAAATCAATTCAATTCAAATTTTCACAACAAATGGGATTTGAAAATGAAAAGTAAATTGAAAAATATAAAAAGGAAAGAATGAGAATGAACTAAGCGGTTTCTAACAATTGGAGAAAAAAATAAACAATAAAGGAGTAATATTTACATTGCAGTCCTTGCTAAGCAAACAATTTTATTTCTTGGCACGTTTTGACTTATTTTGAATTGGAAATATATAACCGCTTTAAAATCTTGTCTGTTTCGTTTTGTTTTATTGATCAATCGATCGATCGATTGACAAAATTAATGATGTTTATTCATCATTAATACAAAAGACACAAACCAAAATTTGAATTAAGAAAGAAATGAATTCGAATTTATTTAGAAAGTAATAATAAAATTAACATTTTTTATCATTTTCTTCTTGCATTTATCGAAATCAATTTTACTCAACCGATCAATAAAATAAAATGAAACAGGCTATGAATCAAAAAAATCCTTTTGGTAACAAATCGATGATAACGTGCAAAATACGTTTACATAATAAATGAGGAATATTTTTTGTTAAAATTAATTAATGAAAATTTTATAATATTTAAAATATTTGATTTCTTCAATGCATGAAATATTCGATGAAATTGAATAATTCTTTCGACGATAGTTTTTGGAAATACTGTTATCGTTATTGGAAATGAATTTTAAATTAGCTTA
>UPTC01000779.1:0-26854 GCA_900537255.1 Acanthocheilonema viteae | reverse complement strand
TACATGATCTCCTTTGCTCTTATATCTTTCCTTATTTTCCCGCGTTATGATATGCACGTATACTTTGCCTATATAAGACATCAAATCATTCATCTCTTCATCCTTTCTATTTTTTCTTCTGTTGAGGTTCACTTTGGTTTATTCTTTGTACCGCTTGTTTCTTGTTTTAATGTTGTGTTTTTGCTATTATTGCTATGGTTTAATTTCCAAGTTTGAGGTCCACAGTAACTGAAAGATTGCAATCAAACCCTAAACATTGTCACAATCAGAGAAGAAGATAATACCATCGATTACTGATTTCTAAGAAATAGTTATTGATCTACGAAATGATAATATCAATTCAAAAATACAATTAATTACTATTTTGGAAGATAATGAAAAACACAAAGACAAAGGCACCTGTTCTCCTGTCTCCTCTACCATATTGCGAAGTCTGAATATTTCGCTGGCCCCATTTCGTGCTTCCCGTTGACTTGCTTCCAATTCCTGTGTTAGCAAATCACATTTTCGCTTCCATTCTTCAATCGTTTTATCAAACGCTTTTTGCTTTTTTTCCAAAGAATTTGCGAAACTGTTAGCCTAAAAACCAATATTTATACCGAATATATAAAATGTTGCAACGTTTTGGGCTAATTAATTGCATTAAACTTGTAAAATAGGTCCCTATCTGATGTCAGTAAAATGTCATCAAAAAAAATTCAGAATAACTTTGCTTATATAGAGCTGTAACAATAATTTAATATTAAGCCATAACTGTTATGAAATTGATAATATGACTTTTTAGAAAAATTATAATTTCAAAATCTTGGAACCAGTTTCAATTGGTGCATGAATAAGGTATGAGAAGAACAGTTACCCTGTCGGCGTCCATTTGCGCATCCTCAAGTTCGTGAGCCAACCGTAAGCGAGCTTTTTCCAATGAATTAATACGATTATTTGCTGCATCTAATGCTTGTTGCATTTCTTGAACTTTCGCTTGTAATTTCTGCCTCAAAATATTCAATTTTCTGCTAAATGACATAAATGAAGCAATGTTGATAGGCGATATCATCGATAAAATGATAAACTTCTCATACATTGTATACGGGTAATAGCGAATCCAAAGTTGAAATTCCAAAACTTTTATCATTGACTCAAATGCAATTAAATAAGCGGATTCTGTAAATTACCTAGCTTCTTCCAGTTCCTCTGATCGATTCATTTCTTCATCTTCATATCGGGTTTTCCATTGCTGTGTTTCAGCATTTGCTTTTGAGAGTAATCTTTGAAGTTCTGTTTTACTACTCAATTCTTCATCTATCGTGTCGCGAAGTTGCTGACACTCCAGTTGTAAATTTGAAAGCTAAATTTTACGTTCTTATGTTTTTTTTTCTTTTTTTTAATTTCGAATTTAAATAGAATTACCACTTCCTCATTTACTGAATGAATGCTTATGTACCTGTGAATTAAATGAATGCTTTTCCTGAGATTCCTGCTCCAATTGTCGTTTCACTTCTTCTAACTGCACTGTCAATTGTTGCTTGATACGATTCAACAATGCTATCTGATTTCCGTACTCTTCAATTTGACTAAAAAGAATTCAATTTATCTCTTTAAGAAGAGATGCAGATCACTTCGATATTGATCTGCCAAATCTTCCTCCCCAGTATTGATAAACGTGGTATCATTGATAATACGGTAATTTGCTGCACAAATTCATCAATGTTCTCGTGCTTCTTTTTGTTATTTTTGACTAAACTACATTATTAGAAAAAAAATTCAGTATGCAATGATATCTTTGATATTACTTGCTCGTGTCGCTGACTTTAATCTTCAACTTATTTTTAGTTGCAATAGCTTCTTGCAAACTTCTTGTTTGTTCGTCTAATTTCAATTGAGCTTCCGCTAATTGCGCTTCCAACTAAAATTTCAAATTTAATTTACAAAAATTCCTTACTGAGTTGAAATTCAAAAAATTTCTATCAAATATTAAACATCTTACTAAAAATTTATTTTGAATTCAACCTGCTTGGCAAATTTTTCCGCATTTTGCCGTTGTTTAGCTTCCAAATCACACTGACTTCGCAGATCATCAATTTCTCGCTGTAGAGACTCTTTTTCTTTTTCTATTCTAAAATTTTATTATTGCAAACTTACAAAAATTCATTTGAAAAAACTCTATTTTTTCTTCCTAAATGCATTTAGCCAATCCTGAAGTAATAATACTAATTGAATGTTAGAAGAAAGCCAACTTTGCTCTTCCCTTCTGGACAGTATCCAGTTGTTCAGAAAGTTCTGCCATTGCATCGTTCTGTTTTTTACGTAAATTAGCGAGAGCTGTTTCAGCCTTCAGAGATACTTCTTCCTACAAATTATGGCAACTTTTCATTTAATTGTTTGTTATATTTGTTACAAAACAGTTGAGACGCTATTCATACTGATATATTCATATTAAAAATTGTCTACAACAGTAAAAATATTTTTGATTTGAACAAATTTTTATTTCACTTATGCATGATATCATAACATATTATGCTCATAAAATGACATTTTAAAAATTGAATGTGAAAATTCGACTAAACAATTCAAAATTTATACACATTAAATCGATTTATTATGAAATGTAAGGGTTTTCTAACCAAATCTCGACGAAGCTTAGCCGATTCTGCTTCGCGCTTTTTGTTCAATTCAATTTGCGCCTGTGTTGCACCGCCCGCTTCATCTAGGCGATTGCTAAGCTCTTCAAGTTCTTTTTGAATTTCACTGCGACTTCTCTCAATCTTTTAAATATTTTTACGTTGAAAAATTACATTCGAAATGACAAAAATGAGAACTTGTAATTGAAGAAAGTTTGATTTTTTTTAACTTGTTGCTCGTTAGTTTTGAAAAAGTAAGAAAAAAATTTTTTTTTGCAGAATTTCTAATAATATGATATTCTTAGGGTTATTTTAACGGTATCTATATTGTCGCGAAAATATTTCTGCATTGTTTTAATCTTTTATAATAACAAAGATTGGTGTATAATTTGAAAAATTTTAAGATTAAATGAATTTTCATACAATGGCCGTGCTGTCTTAAAAGAAGCGAAAAAGTAAAATCTTTTCTATAATACAAATAATTGATCTGAAATGTGAACTAAATTCAATTAATTCAAATTTTCTAGGCTATTCTAAAAGTTAGGGAGTAAGTCAGGTTAACCTTTAATCTTGCTTGCCTTTCAGCTTGAAGCTCTTCTTCAAGTTCGTGATAATGCGCAATTTGTTCTTTCAATTGACGCTCCATTTTATTTACCGTTGATTGTTCATCGTCTATACGATTTAGTATTGAAGCTATTTCAATATCTTTCCTTCAAAATTGTTTCATCAACATATATTTTTTCTTAACTTTCTAAAAATTTGCATGTCAGTTAAGTTTTTTTATTAACACTCGAAGTTATCTTCTTATTAGCAACTTCATTTGTCGTTGTTTTGCAAAATCTTGTTGTTAAAGTAGTGCTTAATATAGGAGAAAATGACTTTTCTCAATGGATGAAATAATTCTAATTGAAAAAAATACTGTTGATCATAAAAAATTTACTTTTTTAATGCATTTTCCATTTCTTGCTTTTGTTTTATGAATTCATCAATATTTTCTTGCGCAATTTTTAACTCTCCTTCAGCTTTACGTTTTGATTTTTCAATATCTTGGCGTATTCGTCGTTCTCGTTCCAAATTATCCGCAATTTCATCCACAGTTTGTTCTAGTTTATTTCGTACTTTGTTCAAATGGTTTATTTTATCCTCTTCAGATTGAATTTCTTCCAGAAATTTACGATTTGTCTGCAAAGAAAGAAATCATAATCAATTATCTGATAATGACAAATACTCTCTATCTCCTCATATTTATTATTTTAAAATATTTGCTTAAAAAAAAATTTGTCTAATCTAAATTTTATTTAAAAGGTTTGCAGAGAAGATTTATTCTCTTCGCAAGCTTATAATAATTTATTCTCCACATTTTAAACAGTTCCTGATAAAGTTTTACATTAAGTTTAAAATGGCAAACCTCTTCTTGATGCTTTTTTTCTTTACTGATTTTTGCGATCACCTCATCCTGTGATCTTATTTCATCCTTAAAACAATCGTTTTAGTGTATACCAATGCTTTTTACCACTTTGCTATTTTTCAATTTTGTCAATTTAGTGACATTTGATCTGATCTTAAAGAAAACAATCTGTGAAGAAAGATGCAAAAAGTATAGACCTGTAAAGATCGGAGTTGATGATCTTTGACTTGCTTGTCCTGATTAAGCCTTTTACAAGTGGTTTCCAATTCAGCAACTTTAAGCTTCAAAGTTTCATTATCATGCTCTATCTTATTCTTTATTTTTGATAAAGTTGCGTTTCTGTCTTCCTGTTCAGCAAGCTGTTCGTTTACAGAAGCAAACTGTAATATTACAAATGTTAATTTTTTCATTATCAATAACACTTCACTTCTGAGATATAATAATGGTAACAATTATTGATAGAAGTGATGTCGGAACAAATGATATTTACAGTTAACTGATTTTGAAGATATATCTGGAAATTTGAATAAAGCAGAATTTTTGACATTTTTGATTCGAACAGTGATGCTGTGCTCTTTTTTTGAAATATAAATGTGGAAACGCTTAAAAATTTTTATATATTAAGATAACAAGAAGATTCGTAGTTTAAAAAAAAGAAAAAACACTCTTACCTGTTTTTCAACATCAGTTTTTTGAGCCAAATATTTTGCAACTCTTTCTTCTCCTTTCGCGCTTATATCTTTTTCCTGCTGAACTTGCAGGAAAAGTTGCTGTTTTTCGATCATCAATTTGGCTACTTCCGATTCTTTCTCCTTACGCAATTTTTCTTCACGATTAAAATTTTCTTCCAATTCCTTTATTCTCTTTTGCAGTGCTTCAGTTTCTTCATCCTTTACAAATAGAAACTTTTTCAAAAATTTTTACGGACTTATTTCTAATATAAACATTTTATATGCGATAAAATATATCTTCATCTTATTCTAATCTTACAATAAAACCAAAAATTGTTAATCAAATTCAGTGAATGCTTATTTCCTCCCAATCAATTTAATTTTATTGCTAATAAATTCGATTTTTTAAAATAAATTGTTTTACCTTTTTATTTCCCTTAATTAATGGTTTGATACGACCATATAACTTAAACCAATTCCAATTCCGCAATGTGCACCATGCACGAATGTTGCGTTGCAGCAATAAGGCACCAGCTCTAAGTTGCAAATAATCACTAATTTTATAATTATAGTTATCGCGTAAAATCATGGAGAAATTAATAGTGGAATGCTACTTAAACATGGAACTAAAATTTTCTAATTTTATAATTTTTAAATTTTACAAAAATTGGTATATTTTATATTTTAAATTGCAGTGTAAAAGATGTGTGTAAAAAAATAACTCACTTCCTCTGCATTCTGCAACGTAGATCACATTGAGCATTATAGTGCCTGCATGCATTTTGAAATTTGATTATAATAATTGATAAAACTTCATCTCGAAGATTCTCAAGATGAGCAAAGATTCCGGCTTTGAAAAATACCTACAAATTGCAGAAAATTTTGAATCCTGAATTCGAATTATAGTTTTAATTAAAATTTCTAGTTTTCTTTAATTTATGAAAATAATTTTTTCTGTGGACTTTATTTTAATGCTATTCCCGAAATTTTCATTTAAAACGATATATTAAGTTTGAGTATTTCAATATTACAGTATACCTTTACGGACTGGTCCAAACTATTTTTTGGATGCTTACTCATTGTTTGGTATAAAGTTTCATAAAAGGCTTCATGGCTCTGTTGTTCAGCTAATAACAGTGCAAACGATGCCCATGGTGAAACATTCATATTTGCGGAATCAATAATAGGAGGAACGCTATCATCACTTGTAAACCACGATAGCACACTCTTTGATCCATCTTTCCACTGCTGTAAATCAGAAATTATTTAATAATTATAATTTAACTTTATAATGATGAAGAAAATGGATTGAAATTCTAAGTAAAGATGCTGATTTGGAATTTTTTGAAGATATCTAAAGCTATTTAAATCAAAAACTTAACACATCCTATCGCAGATAGCCTAACTGCTCTAAAAATTAAACGACATACGATGCATACAATCGTGCTACTAAGGTTTGTTTCATTCGATTATTGTACAATTCTAATTCGACATATAAATTTTTCATGACAAATTAGTTTTCTTCTTCGCAGTTTCTGATAAAATTTTACCTGTAGCAATGCAGCATAGTTGGTTTTAAGCAATTCCGGAATACCTAATAGCTTTATTTGATCCTTTGTAAATGCTATACGGACCAATGTTCCTAATAGGTAAAGCGTAGATTTATCGGTGTTCCACTGAGTAGGTCTTTTGCAGCACAACAATTGTATCCAACTGCTCAATTTTACTTGCGAAAAATCCTTATTCATATGGTACTGAAATTTATTCCAAACCTATACTTTATGTTTAAAATTTGGATCTCATGAGAAATTTCAGGCTCGAACTACTTCGTACTAAAAAATCAGAAGTCCCGATTTTTCCAAAAGTGTCATTAGATTTAGTGAATTCAGTAACTGAACACAAACTGTAATAGCTGAGCTTAAAAGTCGAATGGTTGGACCAGGAAATTTATTGGCACCAGCAATAAACTGAACTGCATAAGACGACAAATCACACAGAAGTAATCGATCAAGACACTGTATGAAGCTGCAAGAAAATTCCAAAACTAATAGTCACATTTAGCTCTGAAGTTTCATCAAAAAAAAAAAAATGTTATGAATTAGAACTTGATCTTTAAACTTGGACTACATTTCATGTGAAATTAAGGTAGTGACTGCATCCGGAAATGATGATATAAGTCGTGCAAGGATTACTACTGATCCAACATAACAACCAGATGTAATAAGCTCCGACCATAATGATAAGCCTGATGATAAAAATTCATCGACACTGAAAGCTGTTTTGTCTGATTAAAGCTTCAAGGAAAACTTCACTAAAATTGTCATTACAATGCCTTTAACAATGAATGAAATATAAAAGTTGAGAAAAGGATGTCCTGTAAAAATATAAAGTTATTGCAACCTTAATAATGATCGCTGGATAACGAAAACGAAGAAAGAAACAAGATCGTTGACTGACTGGATATTTACAGTATCTGCCTGAGAAAAAAAAATTTTATAAGCCTGATCATATCTATTTAGTATTATTTGAAAATTAGTCGACAACTGAATAATCACATAGATAATTAAAAATTCAAAAAAAATAAAACAAAGTAATAGTTGATTTCAAATTTTCTATCAACGGTGATTAATGCTAATACAGAGTAGGGGTTTTAGGCACACCTTTTTTTCACATTTTAGACGCAAGTGTAAATTCTACAGCAGTAGCTTTTTTTGTACCTATAAATATTGAGTTATCGAATACAGGCTATATCATTAGAAAAGTGGAATTTCAATAAATTTAATAGATCATTTTGCTACCTTATCTGTAAGACATTAAAATAAAAACATTAAAATAAGAAGTACCTGCAGCGGTAATTTCAATCGTACTAAAATATCCCAACAGAAAGCATCAAATTGATGTTCATAATCAGGTACTTTCGCCGCCAGTTTGGCGACTTTATTCCAAGATTTCGAAATTAATCCATTAGTTGTTTTACACTGGGCCATATGCCCTTTAATTAAGGTATCAGCACAAACAATATGTACTTCAGGCTGCAACCAAAGCTTTCCATTTTCATCTGTCCCCCAATTCATAGAACCAAGCACACGCCTTAACTAAATCTGATTAAACCTGGTAAATATGAAAAATTTTTCTTCATAATGGATGTTGAAATTGTTAACAAATCTTATAAAATTTAAATCCTTGGAAATTTTAAACGTATGAAAGTAATCTTCGTTTCTCTTAAATGTTTTTATTATTAATAATCATTAATAGTAAAAAAATGCTAGCCTGGCAATTCTGGACGCAGGATGATTTGCTGGCCTGTTGATCAACCATTTTCCACATATTATGCCGACATCATCTACCGACAAGCGACATTTTGACAAAGGTGCTACTGACAGTACTTCTACTGCATACTGAAAATGAGTTTGACAATTTGGTTATAGTTCCACTTCAATATCTCAGTTATGATTTTAGTACTTATATAATCAAACAATTGTCACTAATAAAAGAATGCACAAATCAAAACTTTCAAGCAAACAGAAAAGCTAACGTTACATAATGCTAAGCGATGATTAAATGAATGAATGATAATTTTTAAACGAACACTGAATTATTACGTCAGGTAAAAAGATTATACTATTATTCTTTCTCAGTCCCAAATGTTCCAATAATCGACGCGAAATAAAAATTATTGTTATTATCTATAAACACTGAAATTATTAACTTCTTCTAGGGAATCGAGATTTCGATCAACAAAAAGTAATATCTTCTGGAGGATATATGGATGCTTATCGATGAGAATTCCAATCGTTTCAGCACCAACTTTGTAAAAATGATCACGCATAGAAACATCAAGGAAGCACACCTTAAAGAGATATAAATTACTGCATTATTAGTAATAAATAAATTGCACTTTCAATGAACACTTCTGCATGTACATACGCTATGCTTAAAGTACAATCAAACCATGACTGAAATAAAAAAAAAATGCCTATAACCATCGTAATTATTATAATATTGGAAACACAAAATTTAGAGAAAAGTATAAAAAGCTTAAGAAATATCTAACAAATATATTTTTTGAATCATAATATGGAATAAAAAATGGCTTACATTCAGTATTTCAATGGTAAATGAATCAACATATGAATCCGATGCAGAAATGATGGATGCTAAAGCCGAAATCATATAAATGCGATCGTCACTGGGCAAATCCGGTAATTTGTCAAATAAATTGCCAGCTTTAAAAATCAAAAAATAAATAATATTGAAAAATTTTTACTCCATTCGAAATCTTTTCATGTAAGAAAAAAACGAAATCAATAAATGTCATGCAAACCTTTGTCAACTAAATTAGGCAAATCTTCTTCTGGAAACTCGTATAGTTGCGCTACTGTTACCGCCATTTTTCGCTTCAACAATATTTGACAACGCATTCGACATGCTTCACTTGCAAAATTATATGGCAAATCTACTACAAATTGCAAAAGGCCAAGGCTGAAGTTATTTTATTTTATGTTTTTTGATATAAAAATAAAAAAAAAATGTTTAAAAACTGGCGAAAAAAGCTGAATATATCGTCAATAGCCTAATTCACAGATATTCCAAACCGAAATACTTTTGACTGATCTTCACGCATTGAAGGAAATTACATTCAACAATTTTATATCATGAAGGGACCGTCTTCTATGTTAATTACAGCTAATTATGGCATTAGCTTTTTTGCTTGACTAATGTTTCTCGTCCTCAATGTACTATCTTAGTATTGTAGTTGCAATATTATTGCTTTTTTCTTGTTTCTTAACCAATACTTACTTTAAATAGCCAAAGTGTATGATATAAAAAAAATTTAAAAAAATTTAATAATACATAAAATAAAATACTTCTGCTTGCTGACGATATAATACACGGCATGTAGAACAATGCGATCAAATTCTTTCTGCACTATTTCTGCTTCAGCAGTTGATAACATATCTTTGATAACTTTCAGAAATTCTGCTGAACATCTGCAATTTATTCATATCAGTGCTGTCTGGATTACTTGCATTTGTAAATAAAAATTATTAATACATAGTTATCCTGAGGAATGTTCTACATTTCATGATCATAATAGAACCGGCAGTACAGACAAAAGATTTGTCACAATACCGTCAGTAATTCTTACAGCGCCCATCCAATGACATTCTCTTACTGCAGGGAGATATCTAATCGAGTTTGCTGAAGATCTCATTTGAATTAAGTAGAATTTCTTGATTTAATTAGTGGATAATATAAACCATGACATATAAATTACTTGAATAAAAATTACATGACACTTTGGCGTAACGCATAGCCAATTTGTTTACAAAATTGACGATAATTGGGTGTGCCATAGGTGTACAAGCCATCGTTAAATATTTTTATGAGCACCAATTCAAAAGCAACCAAAGTTAAAGCCTGATTAATTGGATCCGATCCTTAAAAAAATGCTGACAATAAAATTAACTCTAAAAATCATATTACAGCTCAGTGAAAGTGAAATAAAGTTGGAGATGTAAAGCAAATTAATTCTACATCAAACAGCAGTTTAAATTCCAAGCGACACATTAATGACCGAAGAATTAATTAGAACTGTTTAGTTCGACTGAGAGACTTACTTAGAGTGATAGCAAAACATCGAACTGCTTTAGCAAAAGCAGCTTCAGCATTGAATTGATTGAGAAATGCAATCAAATCAGTTTCACTTATGGTTATTACAGATCCATCTTTCTGAAAAGTGACATCTTTCATGTTTTTGTTGACGTACATATTTGGATCACTCTTCAAAATTGTTGACTAATTAGAATTCCATAATTACTCAAAATTGGCTGTATTAAATTTCTCTTTTAAATGAGCTACAAACCATCAAAATACAGGCTATTATGAAAGTTGAATATTCACTAATTAGTATGGTAAAGTTGGAAAATCACCTCCGCTCCATCGTCATTTATAACAACCCATGCATTGTTTCCATTTTCAACATTCATTATGCGTCGCAAAAAATTTTCACGGCCCCTGCAATACATCAATCATTCAAAGTTCAAAATTACAAGATTTGATTAAGTCATATCATTTCAAGCCCATATGTACCAAATGTAGAAATGTAGACTGCTAAAAATGAAAAGAATAATTATGATTAAAAATGTCAACTAAAAACAATAATCAAAATCAACAACCATGTGGAAGTTACATAAATAGAGAATTAAATACATGGTCGACGAGAGTGTCAATACCAAGAATCAATAAGTACTTACCGTATTGATGAAAGCAGCAAACTCATCATTACTATATAATTATCAATAATAAGACGATCATTCATGCTGTCAATTTCGATATATGATTGAAGTAATGGTGCTGCCCACTGGGATACTGGTGAAACTAGACGAAGTACTTGACATAACAAATACTGCTGGTCAGAAGAAGTACATGCTTTCAGAAGAACAGCTACCTGAATCATGAACTTCAAAAAAATCATTTCAAAGTTCTTTTTCAAAAAACAAATTCAATTTCTACATATAAGCTGGGGAAAGCGACTTTTAATATGGAACTTACCAATTCACTGATCCACCCAGAAACGGCAGATATGAACCGTGAAGGAAGATTTGGATAACGTAAATAGTGGAACAAATCCGAAAGTGCATTACGAAGGTTTCGCCTGCTTACAGTATCAGCACTACCAGGAAGAACTAAAACTTGAGAAAAAATCACAGGAAATAAAAGATAATTAAAATGATATTTCAATTCAGATGAAAAGTTATAAAATAACATTTTTCAGAAAAGAAAGACTAAGAATTCAAACAAGTTTGTTATCCACAACATACAGAACTGTATTTTGTTAGATATTATAAAAATATTTCATAAAGTTTGATGGATTTATGTCGAGGAATAACATTATAAAAGCAATTTTTCGCATGATGTAATAGATTTACAAAACTGACAGCACGGTGGACTATCTATATTGCAACGATGTTCCACCATAAAGATATTGTTGTACTCAACAATACGCCATTGAATTTGTAATGCAAGAGAACGCATCTGTAACTAATAAGAAATCATTTATCTAAATGTTTTTTTAATGACTAATTTAACTGTTTGAAAATGATAAATTATTTACAGAATTATTTGGCACCTGCCTTTGAATAACATATTTTAGAATGTTAAGCTTCAGCTCATATATTGGCATAAATGAAGATTAAATGAAACGATTTTAAAAAACAGTAAATCGTCTTTAAAAATAGTAGCATCCTCTCTCCAATAAATCTGCATGTACAAATTTCAGAATATTGGAATTTTTCCACATCCAAAACAACTGAAACAGTGTTTGGCAAAGAAACGGTTATTTAAACGATTTTCCGCAAGTATTAAACGGTAAGTTGGAAGGATCATAGAAATGTACTGTTACCTGAATTTGTAAACTTAACGACGAATCAAGGCGGGTAGATACATCACGCTTCAATAAGCGGGACAATTCTGTAGCTTTCTCGGGATGAAACGTTGCAATTAAATAATTTGAACTACCTGTTGCATATTTCTGTTCTCCGCATCGTCCCTGAAATGAAACGAATCGTAAATTATGTAGTAAATAAGTAAAACAACATTTAAAATACGCTTCACGCATTCCTTCCACGAGGTTTTTGTTATAATATATTGAGAATACTAATAGCAGTTAAAAATTTCTGTGAAATCTTTACATTTTAATTATAAAAACGACGTCGAATATGTCGAGTTATATAGAATGATATCAAGAATTATGTCGAATTATATGAGTTTATTTTTCTCTATAAAAAACATTCAATATATTAAGGAAAGATGAGAAAGTTTCAAGTATGCAAATTAGAGTAACCTTCATCAAACATGCAACCGGAATCTGATTTAATAGACTACTTTTACTGCCTTCAAGCAAATATAATTAAAGATACCCAATTAAAACAGATTTCAGACTGCAGTTTTTCTTCGAAATTCAAACAGAGTTTTGGAATAAAGATGTCACTTTCTAAATTTATTCATACTTCTTGCTTGATAACTCGATTTTCAGCTGTCCATGATGCTTGGGCACATTCTTTCACTAGTTGTTCACAATCCATAGCTTCAATTTCTTTAGCATCGATATGTTCACATACTATTTTATATCGTTCCAAATATTCATGCAAACTATGTTGTGGAAATTCTTCATGCTATAAAAAGAACATTAAGAAATAGCATTATTTCACATTTCGAAAAAAAAGAATGCTCAATAAATAAATTTTTATAAAACACAAAATAACGGAAGTTTATTGGTTTTGTAATCAAAATCTAAGATATGAATATATTTTTGAAACGGAATATTCTTCATACTTCTAAAAATTCATCTACAAACTCTTCCACGGTTTCATATAGTTCGTTTTGGTAAAATGCTAATAACTGATTTTCCGTCAGCAATCCGTATTCATTGCATTCCAACAAAAAAGATAGATGAGCATTAGCTATGCGTTCACCCATAGCCTTATTCCTTGAAAAAAAATAAAACAAATAATAATAAAGATTTATTTCTTCAAAACAATTTTACTGCTTCAAAACAAACAGTTAATAATAAAGGTTTAATAATTTAAAGCACTGTATTTCCAGTTGTTAGAGTATTTTATGTCAGGCATGGGTCAGCACCAGCCTTCGGTTCATGATTTTAACTGCCTAATCAACTAACCAAAACACAGCTCAAGCTTTGGGTGACATTGGCCTTACTAAATTTATGTGATTTTCAAATTGAATTATCGAACTCTCTCAAAATTCAAGTTAATTCTCTCATTTTATTAAATTTCACCCAAATTAACTGCTCGCTCCGTTCCCTCTTGTCATAACTGAGCAGTCATTCAAAGCAAAAAAGTAATGAAATAAAACTTATACTGAGTTTCTGACAACAGAGGCATTGATTGTCCCATGTCAGTTATATCGTGTTCTTGTACTCGTCCCGAAGTACAAATTAACGGTGACAATTCACTGATCTTCCGGGAAGCCGCTTCCTTCATTTCATTCAGTTGATTATTTGGATAGATACTCGATCCGAAAAGTAATTAATACAATCAAGTGAAATAATTTTTTTAATGAGTGAAAAATTTATTGCATTCTCTTATATGGATGCATGCTTTCTGATCAATATACTAGCATGCACATAAGCTAAAATTGTGTACTTTTTTCTGATTGAAGCATTTCATCTTGTTCGATAACTTATTTAGTCATCATGACCGTACCTGTCATTTTTGTTGAAGTATATTAAATAAACAGAGGTTAACGATATTGATCCGATCTTGGTTTAAACCATAAATGAGAAACAACAAAATTTAAAGGAACTTGTGGAACGCATATGGGAAAATCAACATCAAGACAAATCAACAAAATCTATTGATGTACTGTGGTACTGACGTTGCGTCATTTGCTTTTGTTGCTTCTTTGCTGTTGAGAAGTGAACTGGATGCAAATGTTGTTGGAGCAAGATAAATATTATCTACAAGAATACTAGCGGACGTGACATTTTCCACACCCTCTTCCTTCTTTGTTTCGGACAAAACCTTATCATCTCGCCTCGCATCACATTCTATTGTCCTGAATTTAATAATGTTATATGTACAATGTTATCATAATTCTGATATTTTTCAGTACAGTATTTTCCACTTGGTAGCATAACCTAACATTCATAGGATCTCTCAAAGACTCGAAATGTTAACACATGGAATTTTAATAACTTAAAATTACTGGGTTAAGCTTGGGAAAATGTGCATTTTTTTTGAATGATATTAAGAAGTGGCTGAACAAAAATCAGAAATTTTCCTTATAACTTCAAGGTGAAATTTTTTGATTCTAATGCTAATCAAACCTCAACACATGCTGAGATCATGTTGGAACAAATTTCTTCATACATGTCTAAAGAAAACAAACTTCTCTGTTCCGCTAATTTCTTTTGAATCAGTGGATGATTTGTATATTGAAATAGCGCCGCCAAGTTTCTCGTCTGATTTTACAATATTTTCTCCATTGGCAGATTTATCATCCCTCTCTACCTCTTTTGTTGCACCTTCCTTTCTAATTCCCGATGTTGATGGCTGACGTTCGTCAGTATCTGTCAATCGTTCTTCCAATTCGTCAAGGGTTAATACGGGTGGCGGCGGTGAAAGCTCACGTGGTTTTGAATATTTTATTTTCTTAGACCTCTCCAATTCCATCACCTCCCGGAAAAAAAAATGAAGCACCAACGTTAACCTGAAAAAGCCAAAAGTTCATTTTAAGAATTTGACTGGAGTGAATATAAGATTCCGACTATCAACCATGACTAATGAACGTTGAATGCAAGTCATTATGGGAATGCAAGCTACTGGAAGTAATGAATCGCCCTCACGAATCGAAACATCTGACTGCCCACAATAGCTGCTCGCCTTTATCAATACTTTATTGTTGTATAACAGTTGCTGTAAAACGTTATAAAAATTTTAAACTTTTTCGTTTTATCATTTTTCACCATAACAATTAAGCAAAATTTTAAAGCGAAAAAATTCAAACATTTAACAATAAAAAGCATTTTTTGAATTAGTCTCCAAGTTTCGAGAGAAATAAGTACGAGAAGTTATGGTCTTGCAGTAAATGTTAAGCTTTATCATCATTCAACAAAAAAAATTGTGATTTCCACCACTTTTTAATAATCAAACATAATTAAACATAGTGGTTTTATAATGTATAACGATCATGTGCTAAAGCTTACACAGCGGCAAAAAAGTAAATCATCGCGTAAAGATCTTTGCGAAATGGTCAAATATGTCAACAAATTTAAAATTTCAAAACAATACAAAAAAGAACAAAAATGTGAATTCTGAGAAATTAAGAAAAGTTCAAGAATCAGCAGTGGGATTTCCGTCACTTGAACCAGTACCATCACGTTTCTTTGTTCCTGAAACGATATCATCAATTCGCAGCAACAACACGCCTGTCTCAATAGCTGTTTTCAAAACTTGCAGGCGGACCGATAACGGATCCCAAATATTTAATTCGTTCATATCAGCCTGAAAAAGTTTCAATCATATAAGAGAATACACATAATGACTGATAAACGAATGTTCTTCAAACTTATAAGAATTTGATTAAACAATCATTTCATCACAAAATCCCAAATCCTTGAATTTTAAGAAAGTTTGAATTATTCTAGCTACAGTTCTCGCTAAAGTGTGCTCCACCAACAGCTTCAATGCCCTTAATGATGAATGGTGAAGTTCAAAACCTTCCGCCTATTTTATAATCCAACATGAACCTTACAGAAATAGTTTTAAAGCACCGCAGAGAAAATAAAAACTCACCAATTGACCGGTGCACCCATCAATCCCCCAGGTCCAATTGTTGGTAGCTTGAGCATGTTTAGCTCTCAAAGCTGTTAACTGTCTAATTGTCGAACCACCACAATTTTGTACCAATGTTCTTGGAATAACTTCAAGAGCGTGAGCGACTGCCTTATACGGCCATTGACGCACACCCTCAATTGATTTGCTTTTCTCATTTAAGGCCTATAAAAACTACCAATGCATGAGAGTAACCACTTCTCTCAAAGCTACTTATAGCAACCTATAGATTGAAACCTAAACAGAAATAAAGCATTTTGCAAAGTGATTAAAAATTCTCTTTTCTTTGAGCAGTAGAAATGTTAATCATTTGAAAGCAATCATCAACAAAATTAGTGATTCAAACTATCAGAAATTCAACCTGAGCTAATGCCATTTCTATAGCGCCACCACCTGGAACAAGACGTGGATTCACCATGACATTACGTACAACATTCAATGCATCTTGAAGATTTCGTTCTATTTCATTGATGATATCCTACAAAATAAAAACGAAAAGTGGCTTATGAACACTAATATAACGATGTATCAGAACTGAGGATAACGTAGTGAAGATTTAGCTCGTGCAACGCTATAACTTCCTAAATTACATAAGCCAAATAATTAAATTGTTAATTAGAAATTTATCATATGCTTATATCTAAACATTAAAGCCAGATACACAGCCCTCGAAGACAACCATTTTGAGATGAATCAGATGTTTATCATTTAGAAAACATGAACACGAATAACTATCTCCGCAATTTACTAACAAGATATTTTATAATTTAAACGAGATTAAAGTTGAGAGTTTAGAACAAGGAAAAAATTTTTTTACGTTTGAACTCCTGCTTTTTTCAATCAATATATCTCTTGACATTACCTTGCTTGGGCCTCGCAAAACTACGGTTACAGCAGTGGCTTTTTCTGAAGTAACGTAAGTGTAATACTCGTCAGCAATTTTCTTGATTTCAAATAAATCAGCGTTCGTGCCAACATCTTCTTCACGAAGATCTTGCGTATCATTAACAATCGTGGCTCCGGTAACACTGCAATGAAATATCAGGAACATGAGCTTCATCTCTTTTAGAAGTTGAGATTACGTTGACATGGGTATCTTTCGCCATGTTAAGAATACTTCATGATTACGACTTTTTTGTTTCTTTACGGAATATAAAGTTGAAGTTATATATATGATCGTATCTTTCACTAAAATATTATACCGAGCCAATCTGTTGTTTTCAGTTTTCTTCAAGCGTCTAATTACCGTTACGCCCGCCTTCAAAAGAAAATGTTGCGCCAAATCAGAAACACCTTTCTCGGTGAAAACAACATCCGGTTTCACGGCTATTATCTCGTCACACATTTTCTTGATTGCATCTTCTTCCTTAAAACTGTTTATTTCCACAACAAATGTAATTTTCAATCATGCTACTTTGGAAAATTTACCGATCATTTCAATACAAAAATGAATTCCAGTATCCTGAAACAAAAAGGTGGACTAAATCAAAATGTACCTGTTCCAAAACTTTACTGAAATCTTCTTCTTTCATGATTTCCAATGACATCTGACTTTCGCCCTTTTTATATTCAAGATTGCAATCAAGAAGTACAACACGTGGCTTTTCCTTCCGACGTAACATTTTCGCATGCGTCACATCTTTATTCAACACCACGCCTTTTATCACTTGCGAATCTTCAATTCGTCCACCAGGTATCTAGAATTGAACATGTTCAAAAAATGTTGTCGAAATGAATGGATTTGGCTTCAAAATCGCCCTAACTGTTGTTAAACTATTAGAATTAGTCTATATCCAGAAACTGTTTTTGATTACATTATTTCTGTTATTAAGCAATATATGAAAATATGATCTTTACAGGAAACATTGATAGAAGTACAGGAGTTACTTTTCTTACTCATATAGAAGTTCTTGCTTATTTCCGACTATTACTAGTAAAAATTTTTCAGAAGAGAATAGTATATAATAATCGTGCTATTAGATGAATTAAGCATGAATATGAACAGCGTATAGCTTGAGATTAGTGAAAAAATTGAGAGTAATGTAAGGAAATAATACTGATACCTTTTCAATACGACAATAACGTTTGATGTCAATTTCTTGATGGCCTTGTTCGACAATTCTAATAGTTTTAACAGCAATTAGTGCCATTTTGACAGCCAAATCCATCCATTTCGACAACAATTTTGTACCCAAACATGATTTAATAACAGAACCGACTTCCTCATCGTTGTTTACATCAATCTGCTTACTGAAAAATATCGTCATCTTAGACGCAATTTAAAATAAATACGAGATTTATTTGAAAATCTAAACAATCCATAGAGTTATGAGGGTTCTATTTTAGCAATATCCTTTACAGATCTATTGCCAGAAAGGATAAGAGCAGAAATTTCAAATATACATACATTACAAATAAAGCATACATTATAGGTTAAAGAAATATTGCGCACAAACTATCAAATTTTCGATTGTATATGTAACCTGAATTTTTCTTCAGCGAGAACAATCATATCTTCTAGAGCCATCCGATAAGCCTGAATGTAAATTCGTTCTGTACACAACTTTGATATGCAGAATCTTTTCAATTAGTGTTTAGCCAAACTGGAAAATAGTGACTTCTAAATCGATAAGACTCACTTGAATAATAATAGTCGGATGGATGTTCTGATCTAAAAACTGTTGTGCCTGTGACATCACTTCACCAGCTAGTATTATAACCGAGGTAGTACCATCACCAGTTTCTTCATCCTGTGTACGAGCTATTTCGATAATTGATTTCGCCGCTGGATGTTTCACCGTAATTTCGCGTAAAATTGCGTTACCATCGTTTGTAATAACTATACCTGTAAATGCTTGTTATGTAAATAAACTATCAATAATCACAATGTCCAGAAAACACTCCTTACATCAATATGCCGGAAATTGCTATTATCTGTCGCTTATTGGTCAGTCAATAACAACACATAAACACAATCATTAATAATATGGAAATCCAGTGCATTCTTTCTTTCAAATTAAACAAAAATATACCTCCCATTGGATCCATCAGCATTTTTAACATAGAACGTGGTCCCAAACTTGTACGAATGACATCAGCAATAGTCTGAAACACAAGAATCAAAATACGGAATCATCCTCTCTAGGGAAACTTCTCAGCTTGATACTTTCCGCATTAGTATTTCAAAAGATGATCTTAGCAGATACCATTTTGAGTCTCGAACAAAGAATATATCTGCGAATGATAATGATAGTGCCCTCAGAAGATAATGAAAGGAATTACACTACTGAAATTAATAATAATGTTGCATCCCATGCGACTGCTAGACCGTGTGACTGCTTGGGTAAAAACAATATTTAATCAAAATATGATCAATAATGATAATAATAAAACTCAATACCTTGGCAGCAGCAATATTACCAGCTTGCACCTGATGGCCACTTTCTCTGGTTGTATTTTGACTAAGTACAATGATTGGTGCTGCACCACTTGCACGTATCATTTTGCTCTATATTCTTTGATAATTAAAAAAGAAAAAGAATCTCTGAAAATAAACTCAAATGAATCATCTGAAAGAGAAATTAATATCAGCTAATTTCAGTTCTATCCAATTAATTCATAAATTGGCAACAAAAATTAGCAAAAAAATGTTGGTGATTCAAAATGCACCAAAATGATTGTTTATGAAAAGCAAAATTGCTCAACAACTGCAGGCTCTTTCTACACTTATTTTAGCATTAGACTAAGCCACATCATCAAAAAGTTCTGCTTATCAGAAGAAAAAGTACTTAACATAATCACCTAATCCTTAGCCGCACAATCAGCTACCAAAAAAGAGCCAATGACAAGCAACCCAATCTCAATCTCTTAGTAAGAAAGGTCATCATAATGTGGTCTTCAGCAGCCAACAGTGAATCGTTATGAACTTTCGTTGTCCCAAGGCATCGAGAAATGTCGAGGCGGAAAATACAAAAAGGGGATATAATTTTTCGACGGTGGCAATTTTAATTTTGTTTTATTTTTGAAAAGAAAATTCATGCTATCACTTCAAACATTACTTTCCGTTCACTAATAGCAAATCACCGATTATTATCTGATAGAACTATGAGTTGCATTAAAGATTAAAGCATGTAAAATTAGTTTGTAAGCGATAAGTTTCTCACAATTTCTAAAAGATTCATGTAAAATTTAATTTTTTGTTATAAATGAAAAATTTTTTAAAGCTTTTCTTGAAAATTCTGCAAGTACTGAAATTCATCATTTTTATCACCTCTGATCTATCTCTTAGATTAACATATCGCATGAGTGAAAAACTTAAATCGATCATCCTGCATTTCTCCAATTAACATTTGTGACATTTTTTGCTTTTTAATTAATTAATCACGGTTTATTTTCTCGGATTAAGTTTATTCTGTTATTCTAATTAAACCTATTCTTTTATCATATCTATAAATTTTATTCTCTTGCATGATTACTGCAAATGTAATTTAGCGAATACACTTTTATCTCAATCACAAAAGGTCACACTCTATCAGCTTATCAGAGAAGTCGAACAGTAATGTTATTTGTTTCTGCGAATGAAATAGTAATGATAGCAAAAAAAATAGTACTAATAAGTGTATTTTTAATGAAAAAAAACAATATTTCGCATTTAGCAGATTATACTTTTATTCTTTCGTCATCAGTCATTTGATGATGAATTTTGTTTTTTTTTTTCTCGTTTTTTTCCTCTCTTAATTTATTACAGTAAGTGCTTATTTTTCCGTTCCCTAACAATGTTTCATCTCAAGAAGATAACTATCATAAAATGTAACTTTGAGATCGATCGCTGTTGCTTATGTCTGTCAACAAATCAAATACTAATTAAAATTAATGCTTAACCAATCAGAATTTTTAAAAATTCTTCACTAATTGAAATTAAAATTTTTCTAAGAAAATAGCATTAAATGTTGGAAATAACATCTATTCACACTCGTGCTATGTTATTCATTTTATTCCTAAATAAAAAAGTGCTTCAGAAACGAAAAATTGGGGGTCAGATTTTTTCTTTGGATATATAAACTGAGGATCGGTTTTAAATTTGTATTTATAAAATTTTTTATGATCATTGGTTTAAATAATTTTCGTTTCTGGATAAAATTTACTTTTCATGTTTATTCAATGATATTTTTGGTGATTTAGCACTGAAAGCATATTTGCTATAACCATACGGCATCCTTTGAAACTTTGAAACTTCTCGTTCAGTTTTTTTCGCTTAATCTTTAGCCGAAATAAGTAATAAATTTGAAATTATAACTGCTACTGACGTTTGAAAAAAAAAAATGACTCCCGCGATATTGCTATACCTTAACTTTTAAGTGCTTTTAAATATGGCAAATATGAAGCCCTCATGAAAACACATCCAAAGTGAATTTAAAAACAAGGTTATTTAATTAATTTATAATCAGTTCAACAAGAAAATTGTTCAATGTAATTAGAAAATCGAGTACTTTTTAATGGATTATTGAAGCGTTTCTCTGAGATGACTGACATATTTTTAAATAAATTAAAAACAAAACAATTATTTTTTATGAAAGTAATAAATATATAGGAATAGTTCAGTCACTACTTGTTGTCCAAGTTGTTTATGAAAGTTTATTACAAAAAATTTTGCTTGTAAAAATATATTAGCATCAGGTAAAGATGTAATTGGGATGAAGGAATAATCCAAAGATTGAAAATTTAGCTGATAATTTGTTTGATATGTTAATTGAGAATGATATTATGAGATAATAATTTTCAGGAAAGAAGAAATGAAGATTCTGACATTGATAGCAATATTTATGATACCGCTGCTAGTCTTAGGCATGTTTGGCAATTTGAACTTAATTTATGCCACTTGGAAATTTAGAGATTTACGGAATCGAAATAGCTTATTGGTTGCAATTGTTGCACTTTTCGACCTTGTAATTTTTTGTTTGTATATTTGCTTTTGAAAACAAAAGAAACAAATTTTTATAATACATACAGTACAGCGATGAATTTTGATTTCTATTAAAGTTTATAAATATATTATTGCGCCGCAAATGTACATTTATATTTATGGGCTTGTCTGAAGATTATTAAATTACATGGAAGAAGATGACATTGGTAATTTAAAATTCTTTCAATCTGATCCATTCTATTGTAGATTGGACGTAAAAAAGTATGAAAACTAATTAAAATAATTAAATAGTTTTCATTGATTTCATTGCATAATCGAAGCGCTCTTTGCAGATATGTGAAATATATGAATGGAAGAAAGCAACTGAAATATTCCTCAACAAAGCGATCATGAAAAGAGTGAATTGCTATCGCTCGATCTTTTTATATTCCTATTCTTTCAATATGGCAAATATTGCATTATTATTTCTCGCCATCGATCGTTTCATCGCCATCCGATTGCCGGCCAAGTAAGCACTCTCGAATTCCGATTAGTGATATTTATTAATTATCACAGTAAAATATTGGTGATTTAATTGTCGAATTAAATATTTACCACTTTCTCAATCATACTTCTCTTCTAATCTGAGAAGTGACATTCAACGTCAAATTCAGAAAAAAAAAAAAAGAAGCAAAAATAATCTTTTAGATACCGAACGGTGCGAACGAAACCTTTCATTGTGTTAGCCACCGGCATTGGATTCATTTACTCAACTGCGCTTATCATTCCTGGTTTTATCACTGCTGATAACGAAGTTAATATCGCATAAAAGATACATCCATTTCAGGAATGATTTCAAGCAAAAAAGAAATGACAGTTTTTCAGGTTATAGAATCATGCGATCAAACAACGGCCTATTCATCAGAATTAATGACAGTATGGAATTGTAGCTCTATAAGCATAGCTGTAGCTGTTTTCATGCTAAATGTTGTCAATTATCATTTGTTACGAAATTTCGCAAAGCATCATGAATTATGTGTGTTTCTCATTCATATTACTAATAGTAAAACTAAAAAATAATTATGGTAATAGCTTGCTAAAATAAGCGAACAATTCCAAAATCTCTACAATTGCTTCTTAGATTCTCATGTAATTTTTGTGAATATTTTTTTGACATCGTAATAACATGCCAAATTATTTATCCCTAACAATATGCTTTTATCTTCAATCTTCAATCAATTCTTATTTGACCTTTCTCAAGACATCATAAATAGATCACCAATACGGTACAATACTATACTTCTAACTGATCAACTTAAATAGTTACTCTTGAATCAGTTGCCATATAATATAATTACTTACAGCATTCAAAAGACAATTTTCAAATCTATGAGAATCGACAAGTTGAGCTATAATTTTTTAAATTCTCATCTCTGTTATTTTTTTATTTGAATCGATTTTTTAAAGCAATCAAAAATAGTTCTTACAAGATAGTCAAACTTTTAGTAGAAATGCCATATTTCATTTTCTCAAATTTGAAATATTTTTTTTATTGCTTTTATTAGTGCCAATCAATTGCTGCAAAGTATTTTATAACTGGTATTCATAGTAGATTCTTATAAGCGGAATTAAATTCTCTCAAAGAAGTAAATTCTAGAAATGCGCGCAAATTTCAGTAAAATTCTTTTTGTTTCATTTATCCGTGTGACGTTAATCTTTCTTAACCTATCTTTCCAAGTTTGATAATTCAGTGCAATTTGAAAGTGATCTTTATTCAAAAAATAGAGGAAATAAGTTTGATATCATCTTATCATTTTTTTAACGCGAAGGGAAAGCACATTCTGTTGAGAAATAAGAATGACTATTTACGAGAGGTAAAGATTACTTCATGAAAAACTTTAACATTACATCGATCTTTCATACTTTGCTTGAAGCCATAAGAATAAAGTTTTATCGCAATTTGCAGTAATCATTTTCGCTTCACGTAAGTAACTAAACGCAGCGATTATCGAAAGTTATATAGGTAGTTATATACATATTCATTTCTAGTCTTGCTCATTGAGTTGTGTATCTCTCGAGACTGGATTAATTTCAGCTATTGCATTAGTGCATATTCTTTTAATGAGCATAGAAAAATTGATCTTCCTTAAATTATCTGTGATTTTTTTGTATTCTCGAAAAAAAAAATCATTAATTATAGCTGGATGTAATGGCGGAGCTTATAGTCGTCAAAACCAACTTACTAATTCAATGCTTATAACAATGGTTGCTGATTGTTTGTCCTTATTCGTATCAGCTTTTGTTTTATTCATCCTCAATTTGCTACCGCTTTCAAGAGAAACTATTGTAAGTTAAATTTCTGAATTAAAAAAAAAAGAAATCCAAATTATTAAATCAGAAGATTAGTAAAGAATATTACTTGCTTAAACAATTTTTATTTTTATAACAATATTTTTGAAATATTTTTCAGTCAGTTTTTATTTCACGAATGATGATATTTTCAGGCAAATATATCATCCTTTTTATGCCTCATACAATTGTTTAGCCATGGTAACAACTATTACATATTGTTTTGGCGATGTCACACTTATCGGAAAAAATTTTTGCAGCAACTTCATTTGATCCGTCGTAATGCAACCGTTGAAATTACAGAAAGGATAACAACAGTTGCAAAGAATCATAAATGGATTTATTGATCATGTTACCGTCCGCTCGGATTAAAATTTCTCAAATAAATTTAAAATTCATTATTTATCATTGGATTTTCGTGTAGGACATTTTAATAAGAATTCATGTAAATGAATATTCGCAAATGAAGTACCGAATATTCGATACTGTAATGAGATTGTCGACAAGTATAGATGGCTGCATTAAAAAATTATCATTCGTTGTTAATGACATTTTAGGGTATCATTTAAAGGTGATAGCTATCACACTTAGCATTAATTATGATAAATATTATTTAAAGGTATAGTAAGAGAGGTATTTTCGAAATCCTAAAATGTGAATTACTACATAATGGATAAACTAGCATCATAATTCGTCACTTTTAATTAAGCGCCTATCAACAAGCTATGATATGCAATTTGCAGTAAATCATGTTATAATTTTCCGACCTATCCGAATCTCATTATTTTTCTAATGTTAGTGTATTTCTGTCATTTAAATCAGTTCTTCAATTTGAAAGATGTAAGTTACTGGTCCTCAAGTGGAACATGAATAATACGGAAAAATTTGAAAAGAAAAAGGACTGATTTTTACAAATATAAATATGAAATACTTTTATCAATTTAATTTACACGAAACCGACTTTAAACGATTGATTGATTCATTTGATATTAAAATTGAAATGTAAAAACAGTTTTAACATTTAATCGGTATTTGCAAAATTTATTGACTTTTAATTTTTAAAATAATGTCACATTTTCAATCGATTGATAATTTTGTAGAATAAATAATCGAAAAGAAATTAAGAAAAAACAATTTAACTTTTTCTTGTTTCTGCTCTGAGTCAAGAAACATTGAAATGGTTTCTATTTTTTTACCGGATCAGTGCATGTCACAATTTTTTTGTTCTTCGATTTCACGTTATCTGCGACTGTGTGCGTTCGTTTTTAATGTCAGTTTAAATGTTACATAAACGGTGTAATGCAAAAATATCTAAAGTTGAAAAATGATAAAATAGAACTGAATATCATGAATGAATGTCAAAATTTTTGGGATCACTGAAAAAGTGCCCAAAAAATGACCATTTTATATTTTTGTATCACGCAATTATTATAGCGAAAGCATCACTGCATGTAAATATCTCTTCAATTATTTCTGTTCAGTATTTTTAAATTAATATAGTTCATATATGGAATATTTGCTTTTATCAGATTTTGATTATTTTTAGAGCGCTAAAAAATGAAATCGTTCGCAACCTATTATTATCACTTTTTTAACTTATCCGTAAAAAAATCAATCAACCAATAACACAATTTTTGCTATTTCAAGATTAATAAAACTATCTGAAAAAGTAAAAGTAAAAAATTTTCTTCTATTTGTTAATTTTAATATTATTATGAAGAAATTAAGGAAAATTCGAAAGTGCTTAAGATCACGATGACCTCAGTTCTTAATTTTTATCTTTTCTATCACCAGCATGAACTAATACTTATCAATTTGCATTCACAGATGAATGAGAATGAATTGAAATAGTCACAGGAAACTGTGTTTGGGTATTTGCGAAACAAACTGTTGGGTCATTATTGCATATAAAATTTTCAAATTTTTTTCAGAATTATAAAATTCCGAGTTCTTGAACTTGAACAATTTTATCGTCGTCCTGCAGTTTAAGCATCTACTTGTATCATCACTTGATAATGATAATAAAACTTTAAAGCAGAAAAATTTTTTTTGTTAAATATTTAAATTAAGAAAAAAGTAATTGATGTATATATAAATTTATCATAATGAGATACCAATGTACAGAAAATTTTAATAGAAAATGACAATATAATAAATAAAACATTGCAGAATGATGATCAGAAGAGAGCAAAAAAGCTTAGAAAAAAGGATAATTTTCTTTTGCCAATGGTAAAATAAATTTAATTAAATTTTATAATTAGCAGATTTATTCTTTTAACACATTACACTTTCTATTTTTTAAGAAAAGGAAGACAGAAGTATCAAAAAATATCTTTAAGAAGAAATTATTTCTAATCTCTCAATTCAAACACTCTCTTCTTTTCCACTATCATCGTATTGGAAAAAATGTATCAATCATTAAAAATTGTTTATATGAGAGCACAAGAAAAAAATTTTTAATTCGAACAAAATCAAGAACTACTGCAACAGTAAAAATAAAATATTTGAGCATTCTTAGATAAATTTGTTAACATGGCTGAATAATAAAGTTC
>UPTC01000778.1:0-26903 GCA_900537255.1 Acanthocheilonema viteae | reverse complement strand
AGTGAGATCAACTGTAGGATGAAATCAAAATCACAGCAATTCATTTTATGCCATTTAAATTTCAATTCATTAAGTTATTGAGAAAATAATTCCGTTGTTTGCATTTCAAATATTTTGATTTATTAAAGAATATAAGCAATGTTTAATTTCTTTTTTGAAATAATTTTGAAAAGGTCAAAATAGGCAATGCAACAACGATAGAATCATTTTACAGTAATCATAATACGTTAATAGCAGTATTAATTATTTTCAATAATTGCGATGGGAAATTTTTTTGGACATAATTGGTAAAGTTGAATTTCATGCAAATTAAAATTTAAAAACAATGATTTTTAGAAATTTCGAAATCAAAAATTAAAGCAATTTTATCATATGACCATATTTCGTAGCAAAGTAGGAGGCATTATGTGAAATTTCAAAATTCATATTTTATGGTGTATCATTTGAAAAACAGCCTTAAATATTTGAAAAATTCAAGACTACTCTCGTTGTCAATTATGATTGAATAAATTGACAAAAAATAAGTCAATGACTAAAACATATCATGAGAGAAATTTTTCCAAAAATTTGAAAACAAACTTTATAAATTTTATTTAAACTTGAAATGATAACAGTTTATGAGCAATAATTTTTCGTTCAGCATCGAATATATTCATATATTTTGGGCATGGATGAAAGAAGTGCTTAGAGTGCTACTTAATTTAAATCTAATAATGATTGGAGAAAGCTTTCCGAAATTCAAATTACGAGCCTCTTCATTCCAATTGATGGAGTGTAATTGATTTAGCTGAAGATTTGGTCGCTTAGAAAGCGATTGTACAGATTTGGTTCATGCAACAGGAAAAAAAAAAAGCAAACGTTTATATTGAGGGATGCTAAATGTTGACGGAAACTTTCCGGTTTCTTCGATGAACAGTATTCCGGATCAAAGAATTGAAAATTATCCGAAAGAAACAAATTGTTTCTGATGAAATATTTTTGTGAATTAAATGAGCAAAAGAAATGAATAATTTTCCACACTTGTATGTTTGCATGCATTTTGCAGTAATTGTATTTGCAAATAATTTGCATGTTGTTTACTATTCCGCTATATTATAAAAATTGGCACATTTTACATTAGCACTATCGAGTAGAGAAAAAAAGTATTTGAAATTGAGGAATTGAATCTATCAATTAATAATTACAGTACTCATTTACAAAGCGCTCATTCCATTTCGATTTTTTTTCATTTTTAGTTATTTCTTTTTATTTTTACTACATTTATTTCTCAATCATTTTAGCAAACACATATTCAATAATAAAATCTTTGATTTCTTTTGAACGTTTTATTATATTTCGTTGAATTTTAAACTAAATTAATTGATTAAATATATATACGTATACAATCAATTAATGCAGATTTAACAACTGTATTTTCATTATTTAGAAAAATATCATTGCAATTATGCAAGCATTAATCTTTTTCATTCATACATAAATTTCGAACCAATTTTATTGTAAATTTCGAACCAATTTAATTTTTCATATTTTGGAATATATTCTGAAGGCTATTTTAAAATAGAATACAAAATAGTTTAATATCAACAAAAAAAAAGTACCGTTCACAGCCAAATATATGACTCAGGCTTACATGTACAATAATGCAACTTATTAACAAATAATTAGTTTACAATCTTTCTTTCCATTTTCTTTCTGACTCTCTTCACTCTTTGTCACTTTCCCTTTCTCTCTCTCTCTCTCTCTCTCTCTAATAACAATAATTACAAAATTCCTTCTCAATTACGTACAAATGAACAAATTTCTATAATTCGATATTAATTTTATAAAATTTTTGGATTTTCTGTTAAGAGCACACAAAAAGATGTAAAAATTTTAGCATGCAATACTTCTGTGTAACAAGATGAAGATGACAAATAATCATTTTCATATAAAATTTAATTGAAATATATTTAAATTTCACTTGGAAATATTTTCATTCACTCTAATCGCGTATAATTTGACCACCACGCTCGTCTACACCATATGGTTCCTGAATGTATAGTTTTATAATTTTGTTACTTATGTGCTTATTTTGTTTTTCGATCTATATCTACTTGTTTACCCAATCATTATTTCTACCAGTGTCATTATTTTTACCCATTATTTATTTGTTTATTTTGTATATTAGTTTATTTATTTAATCATGTCTATTTTTTTTGTACGTCATCAAAGTATTAGTTAGATAGAAAAATAAATAAAAACATAATTTATGTAACAAAATTATAATTATTTATTTATTTATTTACTTCGAGTTTATTTTCCATATTTTGGAAATATCAGATGAACATTCATTTTTGCAATATTCATAAAAAGTTAAAAAGTTATAACGAAATTTAATTTTTTATTGCAGTCAAAATATTTGTATCAAATATGCTAATGAACAATTTTTGTCTAATATAGAAACAATTATACAGTAAGTTATTGTTAAATGAATGAATTAAATAACAGAGTAATATTATTTAATTACATCATTGTAATTAAGATTATTGTTAAGATTACACTATTAAAACTAAGATTATTGTTTAAAATTGCACCATTAAAATTTAAAATTCTTTCCTCTCTCTCTCTCTCTCTCTCTCTCTTTTAAAATTAGATGTATGAAAATTAAAGATAAAACAATAAATTTAAGAAATTCGAGAATTTTAAAAAGATTGCAGAAATACATTATATGTCCTACTTTATGAAGCTAAAAACTTTACTAAAACTAACAATTCAAACATTTCTGTACGGCAAAATCTCAAATAAATCAAATAGTTAATTATAAACGGGTATTTGAAACGGATAATTAATATTAGAAATGCATGGAAATGCTTACATATGCAAAGAACCGAACATTATGCTTCCTTGGATTACTTCGAACATTTTTCAGGTGCATTTGTACATTAACATCCGCATATTTCACTTTTTCATTGTCCAATAATATCTTTGTGAAATTTTCAATCATTTTTCCCACTGATGCCTGTTGCAATCCTTGTTCGACATCTAAGTAATTAGTTAATCAGTTAATTTCAAATAACTTCATTGGTTTTTCTTCGACTATAAAATATCAACTGATGAGTCAGTAATATTAAGTTCAACCAAAAGTTTTTGCTTTCTTGTATTTTAGTTTTTAAGGGATAAATTTAGAAAAATCAATTTATTAAATGTAAAATAAAAATTAATCATTAAATTCAAATAGCTTAAATTATCCTATTCTTATGTCATATATTTGCGGATTCATTTACACTACGCGTAAACATCATGATAGAAATTATGATTAAATTCAAAATCAAAAATCGAATTTAGTTATAATTTCTATCATGAATGTTTATCCGTGGTGTAATGAATCATATATGATAATTTAGAATTTCAAAACAAAGGAAAAAGGACAAAATTCTGAATATAATTTAGAAGTATTTTAACATAAGTTCTATCATTTTTTATCGGTTGTTAATTATATTACTTATATTTGTGAATGTGGAAAAAAAATTTTATTAACTTTAATGAAATGTTTAGCAATATGTCTGATAAAAATGTAGAAGGACAGACTTTGGATTTCTGGTCCAAAGAAATATTAATTTAAGCTAAACAAAATTTTGAAGCTTTTGATAAGATTTAGCTTGAATTAACCTAACAAATTCTGGCCCATCAAATCTTAATTTAATTTTTAAGCTGAATTTAACTATCGAAATAATTTCGCATTTAACCAATGATTATATTTATTATAAAAAACAGAACAAAAATGTAGTTCTGCGTAACCAATGAAATTTAATGAAATGCGATCCTAAAATAATTCCTTTTGTTAAACTTTATACACATGTCCAGAAATAATACCAAACTTAATTTTTAAGGAAATTTAAAAATTAACAATAATTTAACGGAAGAAACCTATTTCATCCTCGCTTATTTCACCTTTTACAAGCTGTCGCGTATCATTCAATGCTTCTTCCAAACATTTATTAAAGCGATTACCGATATCTTCTCGATTTATACCATTTCTGTCCATTTTTATTCAAAAATTTTTTTCTTGTTTGTTTGTTTTTCAAGTGATTCTTAAAGAAATAATAAGATATGCTACTAGCTAAGTTGAATTTTTACAAAATGATGTTCATGTTTGCCGTCTTCTTAAAAAGTTTCTTTGATTGGTTTGAGAGGAAAAAAAAGTTATGCAACTTTAGACTTTTTTGGAAATAACGCTTATCAAAAAATAACTCCCAAGAAAAAGAAAAATAACTAAATATATTTCATAGTTATCCACAATTTAAAGAAAAGCAAAGTCAAATTTTTTCTCAAAGAAGGAAAATTTCTAATTTTCGAAGCATTTATCAATCACTAAACGAAATGATAATGTGATTGAAATTATATCAGAAATATATTTAAAAGAGATAATATAGTTTATCATCTTCGTCATTCGAAAAATGAATTGATTTTAATATTTGAAATACCAACCGTTTCGGGAAATCTCAACGACATTGAATTTTTCTCTAATTTATTTCTCTTATATATTGTTAGCATGTAAAAGATGGATTTCTTTAAAAAACCATTTGATTGATCAAATTGAAAAAAACTGCCATGACTATTAACAAATATTCAGATGTAATAGCTGAATGAAGTAATGCATACGCTAGAAGCTTAATTTCAAATGAAACATTTGGCGGAATTTCTTTTTTCTTTTTAAGTAACGAATAAATGGAAATAAGGCTAAAGCTGAAATCTGATTTTTTAGATCAGATTTCAAATATTCTACAAAATCAATTATTTTTAAACTTTTAAGAATTTGTTAAAAGTTTCAAAATAACTGATTTTGATTAAATTCTTTAATTTAAATTGATTGAAGAATTTAATCAAAATCAATTATTTTGAAACTTTTAAGAATTTAATAGGAAAAAAATTAAATTTTCCTAAAGAAGCGAAAACTTCTTTTAAAACGGTTAAAGTAATCGTAATTCTCTGACATCATAAACACAACTTAAACATTATCAATGATAATTTTTGGCTAACCGGTTTGTTATTGTGATTTAAAAAATATATATAAGGAGGATTATCAGGGACGAGAAATTTACACACAGCTTATGAAGTCTAAAACCAAGCTTAAATTTATAGAATATAAATAATCCGAGAATACAGTTTCAGCCAAATAAAATATCGACAAACATGCAAAAGCTTATGTAGAAAAAAATCGAATAAAGTAAGTTAGTCAACTACATCTTACAACGTAAGAGCTATATGACTATACCACAAGCAATAAATGATTATAAGAAATCGAAATTCACATAAAAAAGGAACAAAACATACCGAACACAGAGAAAGCATATACTTGATGTACGTTGGCAGCGTGCTTGGAGATCATCGCTCACTATTTTTTTTTTTTCATTTGATCTAACACTCACATACTTATATCATATGAAAAGTAAATCAAAGAACAATGAGCGTTTAAAAGGACGATAAGAAAAACTTCTGCTGACTTTTAGTTATGTGAAAACTTTTGCTAAATGAAAAGCAATAGCAGAGAAAATGATATTATTTAGTAAAATCAAAACAATACGCATATCCCATTCCCTCCATTTCTAGCTCTTTCTCTCTTTGTATATTCACTGGACACAATAACAATTCTCAAAAAGTAAGACATCACCATAATCAAAGATACTACATTCTAGTCAATTATTATTGCGAAATTTTTTAATAAAACTTCCAGAAAAGTTAAAGAAATTAAAAATCTCTTGAAGATTTTAAGGCCAAACAGAAGAGACATTGTTTCTGATCCATCACATAGTCTTCATATCATTCAATGGCTTGGATTCACGTGTTGGATATGACAGACCATCAGAATCAAGCGGTGAAGAAATAAACGGGACTAACAATGCTATTAACCAACGTCTACCCATAGCTTGACGTATGTTTTCCATAAATCCAAGATTATATGCATGAACATCCTAAAAAGTATTTACTGTTTAATTAACATTTTAAAATTATAAAAATTTGGAAAAAACTGAAGAAAACTTAAGAAATAATTAAATGTTAAAGTTTCATATTTGAACACAAAAATAAACTATAATATTCTAGCAATACATTCTCAATAAGTGCAGTTAACCAAAAGAAACAAAATCTTGTTATTGCAAGAATATCATTCCTCTTTGTTACTTACTAATCGAGGCTTCTATACTGATATTTTAGCACTATGGAAAAAATGGTAAAGATTGCAAGCATTTACCATAAGATATTCCATACGTGTCTGCCCTCGGTAAAGGCAAAAAAGCTGAGCTGTAATCAAATAACATAAAAAGATGAAAACAGTAAACGAAAAGATAAAAATCATCATGCATAAAAACTGAGAGAAATTGATGATACGAAGGATTAATGCCAAATGAGGCACTATCAATTCCCACAGCTGTAACACTGAAAAACCACCAAGTGTTGTCCACATGAATGACCAATTCCACCTGAAGTATTCAATATATAACTATTATTTCAAAAATATATAATAGCATCTCTGACAATGGAGTCCCTTTCTGCCTAAAATAAGTAATAGTCTGATAATGCAATTGATAAAGTCAAACTTAAGATTCGAAATGATTCCTACTAAAATACGCTTTGACTTAAAAAATATATGAGTTAAAAATTAATATTACTTAACAAACTAAATAAAAATATTTCGACAAACAAAGGCATATCATATAGTTCTGTCTGCTATTCTCTACTGTTTCAATACGAGGCGAACATGATTCCGCGACACAATGACTCGCGCAATAAGGAAGAGATCGTAAAAAGAATATGTTTCCAGATAAAATTTAACTATATTTGTAGTAAAAGAAATTGAGAAATGACTCCAATTAAATGTGTAGACATATAATTTTAGCTATGCTGGCATTTAAGATGAATGATAGCCTTACATCAACATAACAGAGGATATAATCCACAAACTGCAAATAGCACTAATGTAATATCGTTGATTGAAGTGTCCAATACATACGGCAACAAACGAACAATGATGATCACGTCGAAATGCACATCTATCACAGACTGAAATATAAAAATACATTACTTAAAAAGAGAACCAATTATTCGAATTAAAACAATAGAAGTTTAAAAACTTTTGAGTCAAACCTGAAACGCTGTGATATGAAGTAATGGATTTTGTTGATGAAACCAGTCCTATTTCTTGGGAATCAATTTATTCAATACATTGTGAAAGTTGACACGAGCCTTACACTATTAATATTTCATAATCACCCTATATCAATAATACTTTACATGTTATATATCAGCTTCATGCGTTAGAGATTGATTAAAAGTTTGACTAAAATATATTTTAATTAAACAGCACATAGGAATCTTATTTATTGCAGTTGATTATACCAAAATTACCTGGACAATGATGCGATCGTGGAGGTTCATTTAGCTGACAGTTATGACAAAATCGATATCCTCGCTTTTGCACCGCTGGCAAATCGGAACAATTGCCATTTGGTCCGATTGATATAACGTTATACACATTAGCAAAGGCATTTAATCCGAATAACATTAATACACCAACTCTTAGATTCCAGCCCTGAAAAAAGTACGAATATGGCATGAAATTTCTCAGTGAAAAACTAACTGAAAAAAAATAGCAGGAATTGCATTTTTCTTACGTTCCATCACTACATCATCAACTATCCTTCAATGACAAATTTACTTCAGCATTGAAAATATTATGAAGCAAATATAAATTCACGTTTCGTTTTGAGCAAGATAATTTTCTTGTCAATCTCTCATCTGCTTACTCCATTTTTTTGAAGGTAGGCTCTATTGGTTGGATATCTTACTCAGCAGTATACATGTAAAAAAAAAAAGTTTCGTTTCGTTTAAAATGTAAGTCATAATTTGCAAAATATATCTTAAGATTGGATCAAATAAAGTTTGAACTAAACAGAAGTTGTAAAATAATGGGATAAAATTATACCTTCGACATCACTTCATGCTCAGTCGGTAATACCGCAAATATTTCGAATAGAAATCCTAACGGCAGCAATATGAACAAAATGAACATTGCGATCTAAAAGACATTATATATATGACTTTTTGGGTAAGTTCCGAGATTTCAAGAATAAGAAGTGCGAATTTAGTATTGGGAATCAAAGATAAGTGAAGAAGTCAACTTGAAAATTTAAAATAACCGATAACAGTAACAGCCAAGCGATTTACACCGTTACCTAAAATAGTAACAAAGTAATATAAAAACTTGGCTTATCTTTGGAGATTCATGCAATATCATAAATCAAAGTGAAGACGCTTTACTTCATAGATGCAGTAAAGCGTCTTCACTATACTACATGCTTAAAAAGTATCATTGAATTTTTAGCAGATGCAAAAAAAATTAAAGCAAAAAGTAAAAAGATACCCGATCCTGGGTTTCGGATGGTAGCATTTCCCTGAACCGTCCCGTAAAATCTTCGAGCATATCCTTTTGACTGGTGACACTATCGAAATGAAAACGATCCCGTTTGTACTGCATTTCTAAATGAATATCGCGGAAAAAATGCAATGATGGATAGATTAATGGTATATTTCGACAGTTTCGTTAATCAATACAAATCATGAGATTGAAAGAACAACAGCCTATAGTTTTTTATCTCTTGATAATATTTTATACCTTCCATCCTGAATATAATAATCCCATAATGTACATATTCCTCAGGAAGTATAATCGTTTTGGAAATCAGATTTTAGAAATAATCCAACAATATCCCCACTGTATACAATTTCCAAATAATAACCAAAATTTTAACAGAAGAAATCTGACAAAAAAAAAAACACGACTGCATAGTAATAAACAAGAAGCACTGCTATCAATTTACTTCATCACAATAACCTTTGATCCAAGTATTGCGATCATAATGTAACGAAAGATTTATTTCATAAGTCAATAAATTAAATATTAAAAAATGTATTGAGCAAAATTAAAACTTCAAACTTTCCATTTCTTCAAAGACCATCCGGTCTGATTAAGCATCATATCCGGTTATGAAATGTAGCGTACACACTTCTACAACTCCTTCCCCAAAGTAAAATATGCATATTTCGATTGGATTTGTTGGAAGTGGGAAGTAATATTGCAATAATGTTTTGGAAGCCAATCTTTCAGTTAATTAATCGAATAGCGAATGGACGAATTTTGCACTTTGCATACAAATGCGCCAATGTCAACTTTTTGAAATCAAATATGTGACAGGTGGAGGCGTGAGGTTAGACGTGAGGATACACGTTGACGTCACTAAGTATAGTGAGGAATGTGGCAATATTTATCCAAGCAATACGAATAATGTCGTGTGTGAGGTGTGATTGTGTTTTCATTAAACTGTACAATGAAGCAAATTTATAAATTAATTTGTAAAGCGACTTTGTGAAGCAACTTTATGAATAAATTTGTAAAGTTTGTTTTTCTAGTTTGCTGGTATTTCTGCTCTTGACAATTTGAGAAATATGTGTAGATTTTTTTATGCCTGTATGTAGAGTATGTATATATGGATATTTACATCTTTTTAGGATGTATATTCTTGTTGTCAATATTTAATAGATAGCATTAGTTGCATATGTATCATTGTGTGCCTATATCTTGGTATGCATATAAGTGTAATTGTATGCAAATGTATGTATATTTTTTAAGCGCTCATTTGCATATTGGATATCAGGTATTTTAGCGTAATACTTATTGAAATATTGCGGTAATTTCATACGGTTGAATTTGTAAAATCATTTTTTTAGATGTTTGGTCCTAACCGAAAATCGCTTATACCGCAGGTACTTATTTTTCACTACGATTACAATTTTTTTTTTGACCTAAATTATATTATATGAAGAGATTAATAACAGTGGAGTATTTTATTTGAGAGTGTTACTGATGCATTATTCGGTAAGTGGTTATTTTTGCATGCTTCCAACACGTAAGACGATGTTTATTCAGCATAAGCATTGGTGCTTCAGTAAAACAGAAAAGCAAAATCGGAACAGAAGTAAAAGATATACAGAGCAAAAAGAAAGAAAAAATTCTACAGGAATTTTTGCTTCAGGTTAGCAACTCAGCGCAGCGTTCGTCTATCGCTCAAACACCTGTAGGAGGGCGTGGACCACCACATATAGGATACTCTTCTCTGCGATCTTCTAGAGGGTATGTGCCATTCATGTTACAGTTCAGAAGAATATTGTAAATGCGCTGGAATTTATCTTGAATTTATCAACTTAATGAATCGTGTAGAATAATCTCAAGTTTCATGTTTGATCTCATATTTTTCCACGAGTGAGCTCATTCTTCTCCACGACTCACATATTATTTATGTTTGCATAATTTAATGTTTTATGTAATCGTAATAATGAAAATTTCTTATAGTGGTACAACTACTGAGCAGCGATATAGTTTGGCGATGAGTGGAATCCCATCAACAGCATCAAAGTTCGCTTTTTTCTTAATTTTTTATTAAAAATTAAATGTTGCAAGATAGGAAAATAATGGGCTGATGAGCTATCATTAATAAATACAGACTTTTTCTTTCAGGCGAAGCAGCTCGTTTTTTAAATCAGTAGCAAATCCTGGTGTTGTCAAAGATTCTCGCAAACTGAATGATCGTCATGTCCAGCAGGAAATGCAACACAAAGTACTGTTTGTCTCTTTCTTTTTATGACTTAAATAATGTCTACTTGTAACAAAAGTTATTTGGTTTTATTAGGAAAGCTAATAATGCTTCCCAGTGCTATCATAGAATTTCTTGAAAGCATATTACAATACGCAGATTAAATCAATTAGGTTAGTAAGATTATATCTTAACCTGAAAGATTATATTTCGAGAAGTTGAAGATTGTGAGTTAACATTGCCATTTGTTGTCCAACAATTTTATATGGTGAAAATATATCATTGGTGGATTTAGCCATGTGGTGTGGTGCTGACATCATGAATTTTTTTAATGATGATCATGGGCATATCCGATTATATAATGGAAGTTGTGCTTTACTAACCATCCAGCGATGAGGATGTGTTTCTTTTTATAAAAATGAGGTTTCAAAATTTTTGCAGGTTTTGCAATATTTGCTTGAGGAGAATTTTCCGCAAATTAAGGAAACACTTGTTAAAAGTCCGACAAAAGCTGAGTTCGCGCGGATGTTTGAATTCATCTTTCAACAGTTGGCACCAGATTTTACATTGCGGAAGATTGAAGAAGAGGTAAATTTTAAATTATAATAAAAATTTCAAGTATTATTCATTTAGCTTCTCATTCTATTTTCTGAAAAGTAACATTAAGTGATAGAGGCAAATAATAATTTGCGGATCATACTATGATTTTTTTGACACCGTAAAGGTTCGGGAGAGAAAAATTAACAAAGGTTCATGCTTAACTTTTGAATAAGTAAATCATTTGATTTTAGTAACAAACGCGCTATATAATGAGAAATCCCTTATTTCAGATGCCTCGCCTTTTTCATGTCTTAGGTTATCCAGTGCAGTTGAAGCCTTCTACCATAAAAACAATTGGCGCAGCACATGCTATGCCACATCTGCTTGGAGCTATCACCTGGCTAATTGATTTGATTCAAGTAAGTTATTCTTTCAATTATTTCAAAACGTTGGTTGCTGTTGCGAGAATGTATGCTTTCGTACAGTAATAAAGTTATTAAGATCACATTGCGTTGTACGACTAGTCTTAGTAACACCATATCATGAATCATTTGCATTTTAACATATATTAATATTAAGCATATGCACCATGACAGTTATGTTTTTAATATCCCTTTTTTTTCTTTCTTTGAATTTTCTCACGAGATTCAGAAATTAAACTTCTATTTTATAGATGCGGGCGGGAATATCACCACAAGATTTACTTCTTGCGAATGAAGAAGGAGATGGTCAGAGGAGATCGGTAAGTTGATATTCTTGTTCACTTTTCCTAGATAACTGATAGATTGTATAACTTCACAGTTCGATCTTTACTCGCTTCCACCAATACTATGGTAAAAATTACTCTTCATGGTGGTGATTTAGTATTAAAAGTAATATGAATGAAGCATATTTCGATAGACTGTGGCTGTATCTCTTTACATTGGAAATTTGAAAATTTTTTCATTTCCATAATGGAAAGTAGAACATTCGGTAAAGGCGAAAAAAAAACTTGTGTTAAGAAGATGCTGACATTTTATGTGATGGATAATTGTTTTGTGAAACTGCAAGATTCACTTGATTGTTTTAGTTATCTTACGGCTATATAGTTCGGTGTTATAAGAAATATTGCAATAATCCACCATTGGGATTCACTATGGACAATTATGAAGATGAGAACAATGTTCTTCTTCAACTTATTGGTAAATCTGAACAAATTTTATGCTTAGTATAACCTTGATGATGATTGCTTATATAATCTTGTACGAAATGGACATTTCATAGACATTTTTTATGACGGAACGACATCATATCCAAGTCTTAAACGTTATGGACATTTCAAGTTTAGGATCTGCAAGTTTTTAATTACATAAACTTCAAAACTTTCATAATTTTTGAGTTGAAGCATTTTATGGTTCTCATTATGAATTTCAGAAGAAGCAGAAGATATCGTGCAGCAGGAAACTGAATTAGATGCACAGATTGCCACATTAACAGATGAGATTGCAGAGCTCTCTAAAGATACAGCATGTTTTCATTACATTGCTCTGCGCATGTCTTCATTCATTTTTTTTTAAACCATCTTATATTGTCAGGATAATTCAAGTCTTTGGAAAGCTAAATTACTTTTTTTGGAATCATTTTTTCAGAAACTTTGGCTTTAATATAGCTTATCAAATGCCTATTAAATATAAAGATTGAAATACTGATAATAGATTCCGCAACTTAAAATTAGATTTTAGAGATCTATCTATTGGTGTACAAATTTAGTGTGTTACAGGGAGAGCTTGATGAGCTTCAAACAAGCACTAAAGTACTGGAGAAGGATTTAAAAAACTTACAAACATTTAAGGAGGAACAACAAGAAAAACTTGACGAAGAAAAAAAGAAAAGGGTTAATTTTTGTCTCTCTTAAAAATTTTTTTTCTATTTGTGTTATTTTATTACTGGTTTTTTTAATTATTTAGAAATAAAATACACATTCCAGATAGATAATGTTCAGTTCCTTGTTACTTGAAATTATACTACAGGAAAACTTGCAAAATGAAATTCAGCGATACGATCCAATTATTGCCACTCTTAAAGAACAGCTTTCTGTCAAAGAAAAGCAATTAGCAGCGCAGTCAATGACTGGTGAAGAAGCAAGAACTCTTCGTGCTAGAAGAGAAGAGGTCGTTGCATTTTTTTTATATAGAAGGGATATAAGTACTTATAAGTGCCTTAAAAGTTATCGTCCACGATGTGTACTATGAATGAATGTGGAGATAGTTCTTCATGGAAGAAAAATCAGTTATTTTAGTGGCAGGGATTGAATAATGATCCGAGGTAAATGACTTTTTTACAGTTTTCATTAAATGAGGGAAGCTTTCAGTTAAAAACTCAAATTGAAATGGCGAATAAGGAGCGACAGAATATTGAACAGGAAAATGATGCAATTCTTTCCGTTAATTATAAGGAAGCTTCTCAAGTTTGTTATCTGACTTTTTTTATAACAATTATTTGTATCAAATATAACATATAAACTTTTTATCGCTCTCAAGTCATAAAGATAGATACTCTATTTAGTAAGCTTGATGTCATAATAGCTGAAAAGTTTTCCCAACCTCCGTATTGGTAATCGCTTTAAACACTTAATAAGATTTATATCAGTTTTAAAAATTTTGTTGGAAGAAAAGGATTTGTTCTCACTATTTGTTCCTAAGATTTAACATTATGATACAATTACAGTTACGTGAATATTACCGAGCATTTATCAGGGCTTTCGAGGATGTAAGCAGAACTGTGTATGAGACCTATGATCCGTTCTTTGCTTTGCTGGATCAACATTCTCCGAATGAGCCCCATTTTCCGGAACTTATGGACGAAATTGAGGTATTTAATGTTTTATATTTCGGGCTCTGACAACAATTTACTGCTTGTTTCAAATGCTGGTAGCATGAATTTTGTCAAAAGATAGTTTTTTAAGCTTTTAAAATGATCAAAAATTTTCTTGCAGTGGAGTGAAGAAAGCCAAAATAGCTAATTTAAAATTATTTACAGAAGAAGCTAGATGGACTTAGCAAAAAAATTAACGCGTGGATCAAGAATCTGGAAGATAAGCTAATAACTATAAATCAAGATACAGCTGAGCTAAGACAAAAAAAAGCGTTTTTAGTAGAAAATTTGAAGCGCGTTCAACGACAAATTTCAAAAACGGCATGTTTTTATTTTCATATACTTCTAATGTAATTATGCATTAAAATTTGTTCAATATGAAACTGACGTTGTGATAAATCTTTAGTCTCATGATTTTACGCTCAAGCGTGAGGATTGGGAAGAGGAGCGTCGAAAACTATCCTTGAAAGTGGATGTGGCACAGAATGAGCTTGATAGCTTGCATACTTCTCGTAATGGAAAGGTAGGAGCATCTTATTGTTAGATTTTCTTTGTTTCCTGTTTACGCGAAAATCAAATTACTGCCTTATTATTATTACCATGTTGATAATTTCTTTTTTGGAATGTCTGACTAACATTGGATTGTTTCCCAGTGAAATGTCAGATGCCTGTACTATCATGAGATAGTAATGAAGTGAAATCAGACATCCCGATACAATTCCAGCTTTCTGCACATGAACAACTTGCGGAAGCACGAAAGATGTTGCAATCTCGACAAATTGAATTTGATGAGACGAAAAAAAAAATTGTGAATGAGGTGGCGATGAAATTCTCGGATCTAGTGGGACAGTGGGACCACCTTAAGGTGAATATGCATACTCCGAAATTTTTTCAGTGGTTTTCACATTCAGCTAGGACAACTGATAGAGTGTGCATTAATTCCGCTACATTGAATTGACTCGTTATATTGCAGGAATGTTATGTTCAGTTACGTGACGATGAAAAGTTGTTGCGAGATGCTTTAAATAACTTAATTGATGACAACACTTAATGGAGAATAGAAGGCATGCCGATCTCACGTTGGAGTGATCTTAATTGAATCTCTAGTAGAGTTTTCATATCTATCTTGTTTTATATTTTATTCCATTCATATAATTTCCTCTGTGAATTATTGGAACTTCTAACACTTTTATAAACAATCATGAAAATGAACATAAATTATGACATCTAATCAAGTTATCTATAGTGAGATGCGAGTGCCTGAGATTTCATGTGTGTTAAAAAATCAACTAATTTATCGTTCTGCGGTTTGTAACATCAAGGCTCGTGACTAGGAAATTATTTGTCATCCGATATTATAATCTCTTGTATATTATATTCATGTTTTAGATGTCAGTTAGAAAATCACCATTATTTATAATAATTTTAGTTATTCATCTTTTTAAGCACTTCGAGAAAATTTTAAGTTTCAAATCAACACCATATGAAAATAATGAAAATGCTAGTTATAACAAAAGGAAGGACTTTTAAGTCCAAAATAGAAAAGGACGAAATAAGAAAATTAAAGAAGTGCATAAGACGAGAATAGCTATAGATAAGATATAAAAAGATCTTCAGAACATTTTTTACATCCTCAAAGCTTATCATTGCACTGCGGACCTCTTGTTGAAACTCGGAAATATTAAAGGAAATAATGGATGATAGAGTTTCATATAGGTTATCTAACTGGTCATCCACTGTAAAAAACCTGTCTGAAAGACTAGCACAAGTTAGCAAACATGTGCCGTAAATATGTATGAAAATTCCTGCGAAATTTTCTAGCAGTATAAGACACGAAGGAACTATATAATAACAACATCGAAAGTTTCGCGTTAACGACGAGCAATACAATTTAATTTTTATCACACCAGTTTTGTACGTAGAAATTTTTCCACGATTTTAAATTGATATCATAGCCTTGTTCAGTTAAGGCGTAACTGATTATTTCGATCCTATGAACTTCAGCAAATTTAGTGTTGCCTTCCACGGGCTGTTTCCAGATATCGATTATATCGTCCTCTTGTACCTATAATTCCTTATATATTTTCTTCAACTTCTTAATTTCTGAAAAATATCTTTTCCTCCCATAAAATTTATGCATAAATTTGAAACAATATATATTGAATGGAATAGCAACAACGGCGAATTAATCTGACACATTTTCCTTTTAGTCGAAAATTTCAACTTTTCTAGTTTCTATTTAAAATTTTCAAAAAAATAACCCTACGTGTAACTATTTTTGGAAAATTCATGAACGCGCATTTGCTAGTCAGTTATCCATAATTGTCAATTGTCCATAATAATACTTAAGATCAAATCCTTACGTAATAAGCTGGTTTTTTCGGTGTATCTTGCTCGTTTAACTGCACCTTACCCCTTAAAATCAACTGTTCAGCTTGTCTGAAATAAATTTTTCAATATAACTGATTTCGATTGCCCCTATCAATCAACTTCAGATTTTCTCGTTTTTGTATAATAGTGTTAACACTAATACAAAAAGTTCTTTTGCCTTAAAGAATTTATAAATATATATTACTCATGAAAATAGAAGAGTTATTCACGAAAATACTCAGATAATCAAAATTGAGGTTCAATTTAATATTTGAACTAAATCACTCATTTTCGCAAGCAATAATCAGACGAAAGAAAAAGATTGAAGAAATACGGACTTTCGCCCTTGTCCAATTGCCTTGCAAACAATAGAATCGAGTCGCCGACTGCTCACCTTGAAGACTTGTAATCGATAGTCTTTCGGTAAGCCATCATCAATTATTTCAGCGCTAATATCCCTTTTTGGCCGTCGATGATTTGCATAAAGTCCTGCGAATGTTTGAAATTCACATAGCACATGAACAGTGTTATTATCCGTAGTGGGATGTAACTGTAACAATCGTAAAGCTCTTGATATTGTCAACGCTGTCATCTGAAATAGCTTCCATCATTTGATGCTCAATATTCATATACTATTATTCTATAATTGATTACTTAAATTACAACTTTTTTAGCATTTCAAATTAGATTTATTCATTTCAGCTAGATTAGACACTCTAGCAATCATTCATAATATATAATCGGCATCATTTTTGGATCGTAATTTGTTCATATCGTAGTGTTTTCATTGCTAATCATTTAAGACTGATTGATGACATGTTCGTCGAAATTATATCCGAGAGAAATTGCTATAAAACGAAGAATTTCGAATTCTTTATTTATTTATCTCATTTATGCCAAAAAGTTGGAATGCCTCATTAAAAAAAAATCCTTTTCATAAAGAATTATTAAAAATTTTTGATTGATCTGAAAGTGAAGGAGATATAATATGAAAGTTACAGTGGTGTTTAAAATTAAACGGTCAACCGTACCGTATTGGCGTATCAATCATATTCACCACAGTTAGGGAAATTTCTCAAACATCTGCTAAATCATAAATCGAAATTGAGTTGAAAACAAAATTCGGAACGATATAATAAATTAAGGAATGCAGTAAATAATGGTAGAAAGAAATAAAGCGAGAAAATTCGAAAAAGGCAAAAAAAGAAATCGAATTGGAAGCGGAATAAAATGGATTATTATATCAGGTTAACAGTAATCAATCAATAAGCATACCTGAAATAAGCGTAAATAGGTAAACTGATGCTTCCAAAGCCAATATTTACATGCGATTTCTCCATTGCAGGCGTATATTCGAGATGCGATTGATGCGAGTATGTAAGGCATTTGTAAAATGACATTGAGAATTCTCGAGTTTGTTTTTTTTTCCACTCGTGGTTAGGATATGTGATATTGAGAAGAGGTACAAAACTCACCAGTAGTTTATTTTATTCCTAAAAGATTTTATAGGTACCAATTTTTTTCCAATTAATTTTGCTAATTCCCTCATTAATTTCTAGATATAATCAAGTGATGATTAATATGGAATGATATTTTAATTTGAAACATTTTTTTCCTTGTGTATTGTTAGAATGATGCAATTAATGTTGAAATTCAATCACTTTAGTACAGGCTAATAGTTTTGAATTTTGAGAAACAAATTATATATGGGTGAGGGGTTTGAGAAAGTAAAAAGTTTGCAAAATGGTGCTAAATTTCGAAATTGAAAAATGACTTTTCAAAAATGAAATAAGATATATTGTATATTGAGTTATATTAACGATATCTGATAAAATGATATTAAAGTTTCTTTCAGAAACGTTGGCTTATGTGAAAATTTTATAAACGAGATATAACTATCGACAACAATAGTAGTTACTATTGAATATTTGCTATTGGAAAAGCTAGAGCTTTGATACCATGCAGTTGGTGAGAATTTCTAATTGCTAATGTAGCATGTAGCAGTATTTATTATTACCATAACTAATCAATTTGTTACAGTAAAGAAATGATAACAGGAAAAGTAGAGTTGTTCAGTAAGCTAGTATTCAATGAATTGAATTTTATAAGAACTTGCCAATGAAGCATTATTCGATCACTTCGAGTTCCACAAAAATTTTCCAACTTCTCAAGATCATTTTCCTAAACACACATAAGAGTATTGCAAAATAACACAAATACATATCCTGTTGATTATAAGTTAGGATCAACAATTCCAATTAATGCAAAGATTTTATCACGAAGATTTTTTCTTCTTCAGATACCGTTATCACCTGAACCATATCGGCCATGTTTATTGTTAAAGTGTTCATCGGCAAGTATACTGTTAGATTGTGCTGTTAATATGGATGCGCTTTCGTCATTCCTTCCAGCTGCACTTTGTAGAAGGTTATACTATTAGTTTCCCTTTATTTTGTCTTTTTGTTTTCTATAAAATTTCTGGAATTCATTTGCTGTAATAAATCTTCAATTTTTTTTTATCTTATTGCATTATTAATATCAATATTCCTTCGTTGGAAATCGTACTTTTGTTACTTTCTCATTACCTCCGCACTATATGTATCCCATCGATGAATTTTCCTTAAAAAGTTTGTGGATAGTTTATACATTTATGCTATCATTCTGTTACTTGTTTTCAAGAATTTGCACTTTTTAAAATTTTAGCAGACTTTTTTCAAACTTGCCATTGTATCCAAAAAATGCACCGAAGTATTGTCTCAAACGACACGGCGAATATGTTCTTGTTGATGGGCCATTTGAAGTACATCCTGCACAAGTAATTTCTTATTTTTTTTTTGTTTTAATTCATTAGCTGTATTGTTCCTGCTTGAAAATAATTTCCTCTATGCTATTTATGTTTTGTTATTCATTTGTTTCGTATGTTACTATCAATTTTTGATTGCTTTAGCAGAATTGCAATTTTGCAGATTTGTTCCACATCGATGGATTCTGTGGATGCAATATTGGTGTCAAATTGGATGTCTCTTCTTGCATTGCCATTTTTTACAGAAGGAACAAATTTTAGCGGTGTCGTTTATGCAACTGATCCAACACTTCAACTTGGGAGGTATAAAAATAATAAGCAAATGACTTATAATTATTTCATTTAAAGTTAAACTTTGGATGATACTTTGATCGATCAAATTATTGTGGTAAAAGAAGAGAATGAAAAAGTAGATGATTTTCAGGGCATCGGTGTAGATTATATGAAACAATATCATTTTGTTATTATTACCTGATGAATTTTTTAAGATTAGTTATGGAAGAATTGTTGGATTTCTTTGATCGAGTTGATCGAGAAGAACGAGACCAATCATGGAAAAATCCAGCACTATTCATGTATATCCTTGAAAAATTTCTTTGTTTACCCGTGTCCTTTCCATGCAATAACTATTCTTTGAAATTCTTCATCTGAAAGTTTTGTCTTTTCAAGTATCTATCATATTATATAATGATTATTAACGTTACACAATACTTATAAGATATTCATTTTTTCCGGGGCAAAACCTTGTCCGTTTAATCACTTAAATCTTATATTTTAGCTTTCAGGAGTTTCCCCAATGTTCCGACAAGTGATCCGCGCGAATGGAGACCGTTTTATAGTCGTGAACAGATGGAAAATTGCCTGACAAAAGTGCAGCGAATATCATTTCGGGAATCTATTGTAAGTTAGAGAAATTCCCTTACAAAATTTGATTTAAACATTCATTAAAAATATAGAGATGCTTTGTAACAATTTTTAAAATATGATGAACATTCTTGATATTGTTCTCTCTTCTTAAATTCTGAAGAAATGTTAAAGAAAATATTATGAAAGATTAATATAATAGCCAGTAGCATGTTAAGAATGTACATGGCTCTATATTAAATATCTAGATTTGTTTGATCGTATTATTTTGATATCCTAAATAATGGTTAAATTAAATGATATTAAGTATAAATACTACGAGATAGCTATATTCCTGATATATGACTATGCTGCTATGAAAGACACTGGTTATTATTAAACAGTATCGACGATCTGATGGAATTTAAAATAAATCTTTTTTGCTATGTATTTTAAAATTAGTTATTTTGACGATTTCATTTTATAGAACATTCACGGTGCTGCAACTGTTGCGGCATATTCAAGTGGCTATTCAATAGGATCGTGTAATTGGATTGTACATACCGAACATGAAAAGGTATGCATTTTCTATAAAATTTAATTCCATTACATGTTATTTCAATATATTTTGTTTTTTTATGGTACTTAATATGTGTTATTAGTGTATATGAGAAAGATGCATATTCGATTCAGAATGTTTACTTTTATATTACATATGCTTCTCAGATTGCTGGTTCTTTAATATTTTTGTTCCAGTCTATTTTTAATTTTAAAGATGGAGACCGTCTGAAATGGATTTATTCCAAGTTACAAAGATATTTCACATATTTCATGTTTGACATAATTTTTTAGGTATTTGAAAAAACGAGACTTTTAGATGATAATTTCAAAGAATAGTTCAGGGAATATTACATTGAAATCATATGGATAAGCAAGCACAACTTGCGAAGTTGCCTTTGTTAAAATTCTTCATCTAAAAGCTCTAAAATATTATGTAATGATTAAGCAAATTATGACTGTATGATGGAAGTATAAGTTTTTTTCGCTAATTGTTCTTTAGTAGCATGCCTAATTATACGTATTTCGTAAATATTTTCGATACTTTAAGATAGGCTATTTATCAGCAACATCCTCAAGAAATTCACATACGAAACCGGTTCAATGGGATCAACTTCATGGTTGCGATGCTCTTATTTTGACGTCCATTTGTCGCTTTCCAGAACACAGCCCTGAAACATCGGTAAAAAGTTTTGCTGTAATGTGCAATATACAACATTTTTTTCAGTTTATCGGTATTTCTGATCGAATATATCGCGTAAAATATGCTAGTTGGTCATCCATTGGGGTGATGATCACAAAGTGATGACAATAAGTTTTGCAGAAAAAATGGAAAATTTTATAACTTTTTGTAATCTGACTTTTTTCAGCACTTATTAGAAGCTGGATTAAAACTTTATTTGTTAAATCTGTGGTTCATTCATCAAGGCTAGGGATTTCCAAGCAAGTTATTAGGGAAAATATTATTTTTTATCGTATCTTTAAAGATTTTTATTGCTTTTTTTAAAATTTGAGGTATGCCATGCATTTGCCGTTATCGCTGATACACTTAAAAGGAATGGTTCTGTATTGATGCCAATTTGTCCAACGGGTGTACTGTATGATTTGCTTGAAGTTATTTCTGTGCAGTTAGATCAGGTAAAATAGATTGTATGATTGAACAGAATTATTAATATTGTTCTTGATGATTCATATTTTAAGATAATTTTGAATCTTTGTTCAAAAATTCATTATATTAATCAACTGTTGTTTATTAACTAACTATTTCAAGCACGAGGTACCAGTGGATGTTCCTGTATATTTCATTTCACCGGTTGCCGAAAGTACATTAGCGTACTCAAATATTTATGCCGAATGGTTATCTGAAAAGAAGCAAAATATGGTGAATATACCAGAAGAGCCATTTAAACATGGATTGGTACTGTTTTGAAAAAAAATTCAAGTTAAACTAACAAGAAGAGCTGTTAAGTATTAGTTTCATTTGTCTATAATATTCATAACAGTACCTATAAGGAATGGAAGAGAGAAAATTGAAATTAAATAAGTAAGATAATTTTACAAATAGATCAAATACAATAGATCACGCTATTTATGGATTGCTTTTACATATATAGCAAAGTATTTAATTTTATGCTTAACTCGTGCAGCTGGGATCAAGTTCTGAGATTTCATTTTTCAGATGTCAAGAAATGGTCGTTTGAAAGTTTACGATAATATTTATGGTGATTTTTGTCGGCAAATGCGAATTCCATGTATTATTTTTACTGGACATCCTTCGTTACGGATCGGTAATGCTGTGCATTTTCTAGAGATGTGGGGAAATGATTCAAAGAATGCATTAATTATGACTGGTAAAATTTTATTTAGTGTTTTTTGAATTCTTCGATTTGATCATTTAAAAAAGCTAAGCAAGATTTGCTCAAATATTCACTATTGTCTTTTCTTCTTCTCCGAGATAATTCATATGATACAGCCACTATGAATATTATGAACATTCACTGGTTAGATTGTATGTTAGTTGTATTATCGAAAACTTAAATTCCATCAAGAAATTTCTATTTTAGACCCGGATTATCCAATTCAAAGCGTGTATGGACCGTATGAAAAACTTTCAATACGTGCCTTCTTTTTCCCAATTGAAACAAGATTGGATTTTTCACAGCTTAATCCTTCTATATTACCGGATCTAGCGCCAAAGCTTTTGGTCATGCCCGAAGTTTATACACAACCACCACCAAATTCATCCCAACGTACCGATTTCGTTATTGCATATGTAAGTATTTTTTTTCTAAGGTTGAATTTTATTTTCATCAATAGTAGAGTACTGAAATTGAAATGATAGTAATAGTTACGATAACAACAAAGGTAATTATAAATAGTGTTTTTTATTGCATTCTATGTGTTCTAAAATTTGAAAGTGACATGCAGTTAATTAAATTTTATTTGCAGAATACGCGGGCTACTTTTCGTTATGGCGATACTTTTACGATACCTTCAACAACAAAAACAAAACGAGTTCGCTTGCATCCAGATGTATTGTTGTTTTTTGAATTTGCTCCATTTTTCGTTTTAATTTATTTTTCTGAATTAATTTATATAGCAAGTTTTCAGAAAATGTCAATTTTGTTCATGTTGATATTTTTATATCAATTTAAATTAATTACTAATTATAGTGGATTTATTTGATGTATTCGCAGTAGAAGTGAGGAAAAGATGTTTCGAGAGGGAAAGATGGTCGTCAAAGAGGAATTGAAATATTTATGTTCAATCTCCAGGAAATTCACTGCAGTAGATTGAGAGCTGAATAACCCTGACTGTGTAGTTCATTTATTGTGATTATTTTAATATCAGTATTTCAGACTCTTCGAAATATTGAGTTACGTGCACCTCATGATCACGGTGATATTGGAATTTCGCCACTTAAGGGAGTTCTGTCAGTGTATGATAATATTCTAGAACTTCATGTAAGTGTCAGTTGCTGCTAATTCAGTTGGCAAACTTTTTATTTTTGGTAACTTTTACTATGGTTATTATTTCATTTTGTCATTTTTAGCCAGATATGAAATCAAAAATAAGGGATGTATGTGTTGGGAAGCTTGATCCCGAAATATTTGCTCAAACTTTAACAAAAGTAAGTTTACTTTGTTGTCAGCATGCGTTTTGCATACAATTTCAATTCCTTAAGTGAAATGGGAAAGATTTTCCAATTTTTTTTAATGACGACCATTGAATTATTGATAATATAAATACTGATCTGGTGCATATTTTAGTAAATGATAATGCTGCCATGATATCCATCTAGTAGTTCTCAGTAATTATGCTTACTGTAATATATATTCCTTGAAGATTCGTTCCTGATATTTTCAGATGAATTTAAAATATTCACAGAATGAAATTAATGGGAATATTCGTTTCACTTTTGTAAGCATTTATTACTTTTTTTCTTTTCATATTTTAGATTTTATACGAAATGCTAAATATTATTTTCAAATGGTAAATGTAAAGGATATTTTTTCTCACAAGCAAAATGAGTTTTTTTTTTTTTTCAAATGTCAACTCCAGAGACTATCATTCAATGTTAACTATAGATTATTTACAAATTTAATGTACGGAAGTTTTAGGACACTCTCAATGCTACTGTATGCATTGAAAATGATGGCTTTCGGACGGTTATCAGCAGCCAAAATCGAGAAAATCGTCAAATATTATCGGAAGCTGTTGCTATTTGCTTGAAAATGCTATAAAGCAGTTCTTTATTTATTTCTCTTTTCTGGTGCTATTTTTTTCCTTTTCCTCTTCTCCTTTTTGGTGCTGTAATCATTTTCACTGCACAATCATTTTTAATGCACAATTTTTACAGAAAGTTCAATTTAGTATATTTGTTTGATAAAATTAGAGATAGTAACTTGCTAACATATATATCCAACTAAATATTTCATAATTCATAGAATGATCCTAAAAATTGAGACAAAAAGGAAAGAAATTGAAGAAAGTTTTACGAGTTGACAAAAGGCGAACTCATTAAACTAAATTTGATTTATCGTTTCTACCTCACTTATGATGTACATTTAATGTTATTATCTTCCCAGTAGCTGATATATGCACAAATTATTCATTATATTCTCTTGTTAGTCGTATTTATTTCCTGAAATATTTTCCTATAATAAAGAATTGAATGTTTGCATAAAAATTTTCATTTTCAGCGATATTATCCACATTTGCAATATTGTTTACTGCTTTTATTAGGGAAAAAGCGAATTTTACATCTAATTTAAAAGAATTCAATTCTAATAATAACTGCAATAATTATTACGATTTATTACTCATTAATCCTATTATATTAATCTCCATTCGTTTCTTTCGCATTTTATTTTCTCTCCTGTTTATTAAACTTTTAATTTTTTATTATGAATTTCGTAAATTTATTTTGATTATTAGAATCATCTAATATGCTATCGGTCCTTAAGAATATAGGAAAATAAATTAAAAAAAAAACATTTGATCAGAAAGGTTTAATGATAATACTGTTGTTTGCGAGGGTATATGGATATAAAATATATAAGTATGAATAGTTTTTATCTTTGTTAACTATACTTTAATATTACGGGATTAATTGGTACAGATAAATATAATCCTGTGAGTCATTCATCAAACATTAAATAAGACAGATTTTCATGAAACAATTTACGGTAAAAAAGTCTTGTTGTATAGATATATGTATTATTAAAATTATTATTGTATATGATTTAGATTTTTTACAAAAGAGGGAAATTTTATTTTCTCTAAAAGTAATTGAAAAAATCGTTGATTTATCATATTTGAATCTTTCACCTAAGTAATAAGTATTATTTGATTTCAGCAATTGCAAGTAATTAATTTCTGATAGAATGCAAAATATCTTTTTATTCAGAATAGATGTGTAGGAGTAGATGATGCGATTATATTGATTTATATTTGTTATGTCCGTATTGGATTATTTCAGTAGTATTAATAATTAATGATAATATGTTCATTGATTGATTTTAGAATTTGTGAATGTAGTTTGCAAACATTATAATGTCTAAATTTAATCAGCCGACAACAAATTTAATGCTTAATTTATCATACTAGAAACATTTATCAATTATTATTTATTGAATGGAAGAAAAAATAACGTTTACCAGTATTGCTAATATTGCTCGACAAATTAATTTAAAAACAATAAATTTCAGCCAATTCAATGAATATATCTCAATTTAAGTTGTCATTCAACTTGTTCGAAATATAACCTATATTAGGTCAATTTATTGCGTAAGTTTAAAGATATCATGGAAGTATTAACACGAAATTATTAAATGTTAAATAGCTTGCCATGAATATCACTTCTATTTTGGACCTTTCATATTTTCGTTTATTGAATGTGACAGGTAATTATAAAGTTTGCAAATGCAAGCAATGCAAAGGTAGAAGGAAAGGAAGTAAATTAGAAAGTTAAAATTTTAAATTTTTGATAAAATCTTAAGAGCAAGGTTAGTTTAAGTAACTGCATATTCACAAATAATTGAAAAGATTTTATATTTTATTTTAATCTTTATGACTCGTTCAAAAAGCTCTGCCAATAAAAGTACCATTGAAATGAATTAGTTTGCATAATTGCCATAGAAGTAGCAAAAAAGTAATTCCTTCTTAATTCTGACTCATTTTAAATTCAGCTTTTTTTTTCACAATTCGAATTTACCTTCTGTTTTCTAATTTTTGTTTTTTTTTATTATCCCAATTTTTTTTTAGCAAAAAATTTATTGATTTTTAAAATAGATCAAAAAGACAATAAGAGAGTATTTAATTTATCTTTTTTATAGTTAACATTGAAGTGATTACAAATTGGAAATCATGTGATCAACGATCAATGAATAGAGGTGAAAGATTTCCGAAGAAATAGGACGAATTGAAACGATTAATTGATTTCAAAAAATTGATGAGAATATTGAAAGGTGGAAGAATTTCTTTTTTTCTGCGATGCGACAATAAAATAATATCATTAATTGTTTTTTTTTCTCATTTTTGGAAATATTCATTCGTATGAAAGCAAGTGATCTTTTTTATTTGTCTTAATTAATTCTCGTTTTTTTTTTTTGCTCCTTTGTTAATTCCTCATTTCTTTATAATTGGATGTTAGAAAAACGAATAGGAATTTTCCATTTTTTCGCTGATTATTTTGAATTTAATTGAATACAATTCCTATTTCAAATATTTTTTTGGCTTTTATTTAATTAAAATTGTACATTAATTCGCAGTATATCTACCAGCCATCCAAGTAGCACTATTTTTTTATT
>UPTC01000777.1:0-26954 GCA_900537255.1 Acanthocheilonema viteae | reverse complement strand
TAATTTATTATTTTTGATGAAGCAAAGGAATTCTCTTATAAAAAAATTGTTTACACTTACTTTCGCTTATAATCGGGTAGCATTCAGAGGGCATCGAGCTAATTCAACAATCGTCCGAGATATATGTAACAATCTTACGTCTCATTCATCATCTGACCAATGGCGTGTAAATCTTATTTCTCAAGAATAGATCGTAATATAGGTCTAAAATTTAGAAACCGTAATTTTTTCAATTTCTCTTTCCAATTACTTAAGAGTTAATTATTCAGTGCAGTGAGATCACAATAAGCTCGATATTTAGATTTTCTAGGTTGCCGGCGAAAAACTAATTGAAAATTATTTTGCATCATCAATATTGCACCGGCGTTCTATTTTGATCGAACTTTCGCAGAATTTTGGCGTAGATCATGCAGTGCTGAAACGATCCATCGAACTCTACCATAAAGTTTTCAATTTTTTCTCCTTAGTTCAATGTATTATACATGTACAATCAAAGAAAAATCCATGGTCAAACGACTAAAATAAAAAATAAGTGACACACATGAGTGCAGTATAGAGTTTGAAATATCTAATTTATATTCGCATATTTAGTTAGAAAGACGTACATTTTTGGAATTTTATTATTTCTTTCTTCCCTTTAAGTTTTGCTGTTAAAAAGCGATGGATTTAATCAAAAGAATTAAATCCTGTTTGTTTTCAGAATGAACAAGCATTTATGAATGTTGCTTCAGCAGCACGTCCACATTATTTTCGACTTTTCCAATCCATTGGTAATGTGAAAGACGGTGTGAAAAAAATATGTTTTGTCCGTGCGGATGCTTTAGTGCGTACAGTAATTATTATATTTTTTTCACTAGAAAAATTTCGCAAAATTTTATTTCTTGAAGATACAAATTGTACCACTAACAAAAAAGAAAAACTTTATCATAAGGAGAGTATGCATGCTGTTGATTGTTTTATTTCTGAATTACAGGAAATGCTTCGTTCTTCGAATTTGACGCGAACTGAAAGTGCAGCGTTACGACCCATCGAAAGTTGTCTTCGTGAATTATTGACTCTTTGGTTTTGTCAAAGCAATTTACGCTTGCAGCAATTGACAATTGAATCACCTGGTGATATCCTTGACAAAGTTAGCATAATTTGATTTTTGGTTTTTAGGATTTGTTATGGAAAATTTCCGACCTATCGGAATTAATGAGCGATTAGACTTTATATTGTAAATACATTTTTAAATTTGGTTTTAAAATCTTCACAAAGTACAATGGCAGATAATATTTTATGATAGTTTTAGCTATACATTTATTTGTTGATTTCCTTTCTTTTAGGTTATGAAATATGAAGCTGTTCATCCGATATCCGGTTTGATAGATATGAAACGTCGTCTTGGCCCTAATCGACGTTGCTTTGTGTTTATGCATGAAGCTATGAATCGTGAACCATTGGTGGTTGTTTATGCTGCACTTATGAAAAAAATTGCCAGAAGTCTTGAAGTTGGTTGGATTTTTTACTAACTGTAGTTTTCAAGTTCAATTCTCCTAGTAAAATCTGCTATGTTTCGTCGTTAACCAATTGGGCAAATTATCAAATCTTCAGGATTTCATTTCATGATCATCCTGTACCGATGACGATGGGTACGACTACATGTCGGAGGATAGTCTTTCTTGGGATTCTCGTGTCAATTTCTTAACAGTCTTTATATTGTGAAACCGTTTCTTTTTTCTTTTATGGTGATACCTGATGATGAAATTATTGATTGCGTAGCCCACACAATATATAACTTCATTAAAAGTAAATATATATTCATAATTAATTCACTTATTCATAAACACAGTAATTGTAGCTCCGTTAATTTTCAGAATATAATGAATGACGCCGATATATGTGAAGATGAAAGCGCAAGTGATACAGCTATGTTTTATTCGATATCATCAACACAAGCAGGTCATGCTGTCAGTATATCATTTTCAGATTGTCAACTTTTGAATTAGAATGGAAAAAATTTTTCATCTTACTAGTTATCCTCTTCCTGATATATCTTTGGAAACAAACACTACAACTTTATGATAATGTATTGATGGATATTTTCTCTGTACTGGCTAGCTAGGAGTGAATTCGAATTTAATTTTATCTCAAAATTTCAGTTCATCCTAAGTAGATGTCTGGGATCTCAGGACACGATCGTATTCTGATTGAAGTATGCTATAAAAAATGGGTACACTTTATATTGCTGGTTCACTTCAAATCATCTATAATAATTGCAGGGTTGCGTGGTATCGATTTGGGTAATATGTTGATCAAACGGGTAATTGCTGAAATTTCAAACACCAATCCGCATATACGTGTATTTGCGACCTTATCACCTATGCCTCATTTTCGTACCTGGCTTTTACGGTCCCTTAAATGTGTGGCACCATCTGGTAAAATGTTTGAATTGTTTATGGGTTCTGCTGTTTGTCATCGTCTTTGTTGTGAAATTGAAAACAAAAAGCAAAGGTAATTCTCAAAGCGCGGTTGATTTCAAACGTGGATAAAGTCAAACGATGGCTTTGCTTATAGCAATTAATTTAGCTATGATGAATGTCGAGAAGTGTTGGTGCTTTCATTCACACTGGTTTGAATACTTCGATAAAATTGGATTGCTGAATTAATGGTGGTAGGCACGCGGTATTAAATTCTCTGCCTTGGTATTATGTCGTATAGTGTGTCGCGAACGTGTAGCGGAATCGAATTAAAAAATTGAGAGTGCATGAAACTAATTGAATCTGTGAGATAACAGTCATTAATTATCATTTTCCCCTTTATTATCTTATAGATATTTCAGGCGATATAATTGACGAAAGGTTGTTGACGATGTGTGAAAAAAATGAATTCTTTAAAGGCGATATCAAAATAATCGAGCTCGTACGATTGTTCTTATTGGATCATTTGAATAAAATTGATGTAAATAAGTAAGCTGAATTTTGAAATAAAAATGAATCTTTCAAAAAAAGAATTTGGAGGATTACTCATTGTAATGGCGTTGTTTGCGCCTAGTAAAAATGTTTTGAATGGAAGAAATTGAGCTCTGAGCAGGTGAATACGAAAAATTTGTTTTTGGTATATCTTAACTTTTCTCTTATTGCATCCAGGAATGATATTCTTTCTAATGTTATTTGCTTTCTTTTTACCAAATCTTCAAAATTATTTATAGACATGAAGAAATTTTCGAGATTCTTTTGCATTTAGCGGTTCGATATTTGTTGGAAATAAAACATTCTGGTACAGGACGTGTTTTTGATCCCGTCGGTTTGTAGTTCTTTCTTTTCTATTTAACGAAAGTTATTTTTATTGCATGCTAAGCTGAATAACCGTCTACACTTTCCTATATTAATTTCATGAATATGCTTCTTTCACTTTATCATTGAGTTTTTCCAAGTTAACAACGTACTGATTTAATTTATCAATTAGTATATCATTTTTGTCCCTAGAAAGTTTTTTTCTTTTTTGGAAATAAATTTCTTTAGAGATTTTAACTTATTTAAATTATTTAAAAATCGTTTTAATTTAAATTGAACTAAAATTTCAAATCATATAGATTTTTAAATTTGACGGAAATTCTATATTTATTTTAGAAAATTTTCATTTACGAAATGGCGCGGAAATTTATGCCGTAAATTGGAAGGCTGATACAACAAGAAGAGGAATGGAAAGCAGTTATGGTGTGATGGTCAATTATATATATCGATTAGATCAGGTTATCTATTTATATACTTTCATGAATTTTAGCATTAAAGACTTGGTCTACCGAAGGATAACTAATAATAGTTGTGGATAAAAATTCGAACTGTAAAAATTTATTAAATTATTGGTTATGGATAACTGTGTCGATTAATAAGTTCCAGTAGATTTATTTTGATACATTTATTTCAGTTTGGTGGTTAGATGTTTTGGTTATAGTCTGCTGCTTGATTTAGTATATCATCAGATTGGTTGTGCATGAAATGTTAACACTTTAAATTCATATCGTTTCAGGTTATGAAAAATTCAATTCAATACATTGAAAAAGGAGAAATTGCAATTAACTCTCAGACTCTAACGCTATTACAATAGGAACTAGAGAAAATATGCTTCCATAAGGGTGATAATTCGCTGAATTCTTTAGACCCGTTGTATCTTCCTTTCATTTTCAAAATTTTTGTAATTTTACAAAAGGCTTTACAAAAAATTTTACAAAAGGTACTTCTTACTTTCTTCAACTTCATCTTTTTACGATGTATTAGGCTGGTGACAAAGCAACAGTAATTTTGGTTACGCATTTTAATTATTCTAACTAAACTAAACACAAATTATTCTAATTAAATACGAATAAGATCCAGGATATTTTTGCCAATATGAAAACATTATTGTTACTTAGAAACTCATATTTCGTTTTTTGCCGAACTCTTAGTAAATACTTCTGGTCACGCCGATTTTGGAAGCATTTCCTTTGTGAAAAGATGCAGAGATGATTGAAATAGAGGCCGATAAAAAAAAGTGTTGTAAAATGAGAGTAGTAAAACGGAATTTCAAAATTACAATCGTTTAGCTTTCGAAGCATTTGGAAAAGATTAGATTGTTTCTGGCAGTTCTCAGCGCATCTCATTGATTGCTGAGCATACTTCTTAGAGTTAATATATGCAGAACGAATTGTTCCTGATCTTTTTCCACAATTCATTTTTTTTTTTGTTCTTTTGCTGAAGCATGAAATGGTAGTTTACAATTAGAAAATCAAAGATCAAGCTCATATTTTTATTTGAGCATTAAAAATGCTCGGCCGTGGAATGCAAGCAAAATTTATATATTTCCAATATGACGAAAAAACGGATATTTCTGACTCACTTCACGTTACCATGTTCAATATGATACTTTCTGCTATAAGAATTTCGTGCTTTCTATTTAATGAAACGTGTTTTAACATGTCAATATTTGTCATCTTGTTTCATTGTCACTGTTATGACTATGCAAATAGTGTATTTGGTACAAAGACATTGTCACAGCAATTAAAAAAATACAAATCACCAATCCTTCATAATTAAATAAATCAAATGATAGGAAAAGGCAAAAGGCTTCTACGTCATAGCTTATTTTTCGTGGTAACTTTGACTTATTCAATATATTCAAGAAGCAGGTTGAATCTGGTAATTCGAAAGGAAAAAGAATAATTCATCTAGATAGCATTTGTAGAGCAAAGTGTTCGGGATTCATGCACGGTGGCGTTTTTCTCCGAAGAGATTCGAAAACCCGAAATGTCTGTAACTTAGTAGAAGCGTCCAGTAATTGACTGTCATTTCGTACCTTGTTCAAACGTGATATCTTTTACATTCGCTTTTATTTGCCGTTTCACGGATTTGGTAAATTAATACCTCGAAAAAAACATTTTAATTCTACAACAGAACTTCCATTATTAAGATATTGCAGCCCTTATTGCTTTCGTTCTCATTCTTTGCTTTTTTTTTTCACTTTTGTCAAATTTGAGAAAATTATTAACAAACTCAGACACTATTTTTTTCGGTTATTCGTGTCAGCATTAAACAATATTATCTTCCTCTTTCTGGTCCAAACAGTAATATTATATGAAAATACAATTCGTTTCATTCCTTCGAGATGATATATTACCTTTAATAGATCTCAAATCAACAAAATTAATAAATTTAATGCAAATTCATATACATATATTTCACTCTTTTTATATTCATCTCAACGCTTACAAAAAGAAAATGATTTGATCTCCCTAATTCTTCTGATTATATTAAATTGATATTTCATTACCGTCAAAAATTGAGATTTCTGGTAACTTCTCTACAACTTTCTGTAATACCTTAATAATTGAAGCCATTTATTTCCAAATTACTATTTCACCAAGAAATAACTTTTCTAATTATCCTTTTAAAATAAAATACTTCCAAAATTGTTTTTTTGGAAGATTTCCCCAAGAAATCAAAATTTCTTAAATCTTTTCGAAACTGTGCGCTGCATCTGTCGATTAGACGGTGTATAATGCTGTTTAAAATTTAAATTTCAATTTAATTTTAATTAACACTTTGCTGCACAATCGATTTGTACTCACCATTTTTTAGCGAACTCTCGCGTGCATCGACGTCGCGATGTTCATGCTCACATTTCATGTGTCATTATGATAATTTCTGAACGACTGCTGCCGTCACAATGCTTTGCAGTGTTCCACGTTTCAGCATAACTTTCCCTCTGATTGGATTTTTAGAAGAAATTCGGTGAAATTAACCGCTCAAGACAATTAAAGAGAAATTATTGCAAATTTTTGTTCGGTTTTGTGGAAACGTGAACGTGCATACACCGCATTTGCTAATCTCATCATATGGTGCACTCCCGCAAAACCATTAATTTAACTCCACTTCATTACAACAACACCTAACCCCCGCTGCCACACCGTCCTGTTGCGCAGCGCGACCCGCAACGCAACCATGTCGCAACGCAACCATGTCGCCCAGCTTCGCATTAGCAACGATGACCTGCGAAGCACTACTGTTGCAGCGCAATAACGCGTTAAGTAGAGTGAATTTCAGAGTTACATTGCACGGAACCGGTGCGTATGAAGGGAGATAAAGTAATAACCCCATTGATTATGAGAGTTAACATGGCTTTTTGGTTTGAAATAGTAAGCATTTTTCGAGGTGGTAAGAAGGGTTTCGAAGCGAAAACCTGTGATGACCTCTCTTATTTAGGCGGTTAACGACAAGGATTCGGATGATTGTTTGCGCATGTTTATCTTTTTAATTCACGTGTGTTATGTGATTTTTTAGTTTTATTGGACATATACATGCATTGCTAACTGAAAGGGTAGTTAGAGATGTTGGATAATATCTCCAGTTTTACTGCACAACAATTAGTCCTTTATTTCTGACTTATTCGTTCGTGTATGTTGTAAACATCAAAAATCTAAGCTTACATCATCTTTATTTGCTATAACATCGAATAAGATTCTCACGCTTACATATATTTCAACAGAAATTAATTGTCACATAGGCTGATAATTCCGTATTCTTTTACTCGCTCTGTTAATAATTTCGTCTTTCAGAGATTTCACTGCAGGGAGGGCATACCAATATCTTTTGGGAAAACGGTGATTTAGCTAAAGCATTTCTGAAATTTAGAACAAATAAGGAAATATACCATCGTTATGTTGGCCATAAATAGCGAAAGATTCCATCAGTAGCTTTAGACAACGGCAAAAATATTGAATACATAGAAAAGTGGCGTCATAATCTGATTTCTAAAGGACTTCAGTTTGACGTCGTATAATTCATTGTACAAGTAATTGTTCCTAGCAACCCTAATCAGTGATACAGGTACTGTAACAAAAACAAACGACAGCAACTGTATATGCAATAGTGTTGTGGTGGGTGCTTAAAGTGATTGATTTCTGTATGGCATCGATCGTCGTTGGCTTTTCTATCGTTTCATGGCGCAAATTGATCCCATTGCATTGATTCAAGCATATATTCCATTTGCTAAATCGAGGTATTATTCCATTTTTTAATATATTCCAGGTGGATAATTCCGATGGAAGAGGAAACTGTAATTCAAAAAATTTAATAAAATGTCGATTTTGATAGATTTAATATTTCCTTTTACACGATGTTCATTTATTGAAAAGATGAGAATATGGGATGAAAAGGGACACTTGAATGACAGACATTCTTACATTTGAGCAAGGAGATCCTGTCACATAAAACGAAAATGTTTAATGCTCACAGAGCAAGAGAGAAAGAAAGAGAGAAAATACGTTTCAAGAGAAATAGGTAATTATTTTCATTCATTAAAATGCTCATTCTTTGTGGTTTTGCTCGTCTCAATAGGAATGAGTGGAAAAGAGTAAGAGAACTGGGAGGAAAGAAAAGTCAACATTTGGAATCTGTTCCGAAGTTACGTGATTTCAAGGGAAACGAGCATTAATGATAGATCATGTAAGATGATCATGTAACAACAGATGTGATGATCATGTAAGGCTTTGTTAAGTAAGGAAAGGGACTCTTTGATCGGCAATTAGAAAAAAGCACGAAAGGAATAGTGGTGGATGAGATATCCTGATTGAATTATTATTAATGCTTTTTTAGTCATAAATGAAAACTTATAAAGATTTAGTAGTTAATTTTTAGCGATTATTTTAAATTGGTAAACATAGCTGTTATTAGAAAAAGAAGTCCGAACATTTGCATTTCGGACATCCTTCTTTTTTTTCTACCTTCAAGAAATATTTCATTTTTTTTCTTTTACGTTGGCATTCTTTTGTTTTACTTTTTCATTTGCTTCTGTTTCTCTCTCTTTGCATAAAAAGGTTAGGTATTCAGTTAAAAATAACCGTCCCTTGCATATAAGTGTCATTATGTTTTTTTCTCTCTCTCCTTGCTCTTTATCCTAACAAATTTACTAAATAGAACTTGTTATAGTCATAGTCTTGATTTTGAAAAACAATCAATGATGCGATCTACTACAAAAAATTGCACTGTGCTAAATTCAACAGTATCGAATTCCGGACAGAGCACATCAAGAACATGCGAAAAGATTGAACGTGAGCCGGGATACGAAGTGGTTTCCGGTGGTAATTCTGATTTGTTTCGAATTTCATAAAAAATCACATTTGCTTTTGTGTTTTAAAAATCAGCATATCACTTTAAGAGAAATAATGGATTTATTGGGACTAAAGCATATATCTGGAAGTTCGTAAAGAGAATACGGATTTACAATATGCGTTGTTACAAACTGAAAAGGAGCCAGATTTAATTAGTAGAATTTGTAGATTAAGTGCCAGCACTCCGTATCCGTATTATGTAATATGGAATTGGTCGTTGAATTAGATGAAGTAACTACATTAAGTATTTTGAAGTTATTGAAAATTATGTTTAGGATCAACTTCATATCATGCGCTATCTTCATATGACTCCACAGGATTACGTATGATTCAAACGAATTATCGCGACAGTTCTTCATCACCGCTTTCGCCTCCCCCTCGAAGGTTCCTCTTTTGTCATTCCCTTAATTCACAGATTATAATACATCATGAATTTTTTTGCTGTAGAGAACGGAGGTTGAAAAGGAAGGAAAAGGTTGAAGAGTGTCACAAATTTAATGCTGTTGAATTCTACATATAGGTTATGTCATATATCAGAAACTTCAAATCTTTTGTCTGGGAAATAAGCCATTCTAGTATGAATTTTCGTAATTATAATATTTATGACAATTTTATTATTCACCATCATAGCAAATGGCGTAGTGATTTTCGGTCATTACAGTAAAACGATTTCTTTAATTTTGTTGCTGAAATAAAATTTTGGAAAAATTTCATTTCTGATTTCGTGGACATGTCGATGACATTTTATACCAGACATGTTATAATTTAAGGTTTAAAATCACATTCTTGGAATTACTTTTAAATGAGGAAGTTTTCCGCTGTATCTACATTGTAGATAGTACATTGCTACAATATTATTGGTAAAAAAGACATAGAGCTTATGTAACAAACTGAATATATTTCAGTGCAAAACGATTAAAAGCCAGTTCGTCATCTACATCGTCAACGCGTAGTTCGAGTGCGAGCAGCATCGTCAGTACATTATCAGCAGCTGTTAATTCAACCAATCCATCAAAAAGTCATGCTCTTACGGACGCTCAACACAAAGGTACTGGAAAACAGCTGAATAATGCACATTCTACTCAAGTCAGTGATGGAACAACAAAACTTTCAAAATATTTTGCTCGAGATCTGCTTCATGGCACAAACAATGTTAGACGGCTTAAGTAAGATTTTTCAATTTTAAAACATTGATTTTATAATATTTGCCAATTATATTTCCTTAATTAGTCATTGTGATAATTGAAATTGCTCTATTAATATTTTCAACTCACCGTGTTATTTGCCTCATACTTCAGCGTATTTTTTTTTTCTTGAGATAACGTTTAGAAATCTTCAGTTTCTTTCCAAGAAAAAATGAAACACAAATTGTTCAGTTGATTATGTTTAAAATTTCAGTTCTTCTCCAGTTCGCATTAATTCTCACTTGGATTTCACAAATCATAATGGTTATGATGATAGCAGGCCGTCAACGTCGAAAGGTTTTACACCAGGATCGAAGTCCGTGCTAAATGGTGCAGTAAAACGGCGCATGCACATAAATACTGGTCATACATCAGCGAGGAAATTAGAATCTCAGGTCAGCTTTTACCGTAATAATTTTTAGATGTCATTTTTTGATTTTCCTGACTAGCTTATACCATTTTCTTTTCTTCTTTTTAGCTTATCTTATTTTTATGTTTTATTCTATATTATATAATTTGCTACGGAATGTGGAGGAATAACTATGAACACGATTGTTGTTGGGAAAAGGTTATTCTCGTTTCCGGGATTTGAATTTTGGCTTTAGGTATAATAATCGGCATATCTTTGTTATCGAAGAGCTTCTTTTTGAATAAATAATTGCGACATTCTAATTACGTTTTCAGGGTAATCGTGCTCTGAATGGTAAAGCTGAGGGGAAACGATTGCTGTCCGAAAATAACGAACTGGAAACTAGGTTCCCTATAAATAATCGTATAGTATTTTATTCGACATGGGAAGGCAGCCGTGTTCTGGTTCGTCTTGATAATATGTTTTCAAGACAATACGGGAAATATTGTCTATCTAGTTATTGTGGAATGATTTTATTGTATTGAAATGCGTTTAGGTTTTAAATTTTATGCGAAATTACGAGCTAAATTTTATGCAAACTTTTGTTTTTTATTTTCAGAATCCGGATGGTCGTAATATCGGTGTCGGCCTGTGTAATTATTCCAACGATTGCTTTTTAAATGCCGTCCTTCAAATTATTTTGCATTGTATTCCGTTTGCACGATATCTTGGCGAGCATCTCCCTTTATTTTCATGTAATCGATTTTATTTTTATTTCACTGGTAGGCTTCATGTTTTGTTTGATCCGTTGATTTCTGCGCCAAATTCAAATTTCAGGCGTGAAAGATTGCGTCGCTTGTGGTCTTGCGAGATTTATAAGGTATTCAATGTCGAGCAGACAGCCGTTCAAACCTTCTTGGATTAGTTTTATTTTGGAAAGTAGGATTTTGTTTTGTTTGCTTTATCCTTGAATTGCAAATTTTAAAAATATCGAAAGTGTGTTTCTTTACTTTTTTACAAGTTGCCTAAATTTTTTCAGAAGCATTCCCATCTCATCTATTTGGTGCACAGGAAGATGCTCATGAAGCTTTGAACCACATATTGGATGCTCTTGATTCCGAAGCACAGAATGGAACATCTTCGGATCGTAATAATCCATTAAAGTACTGTTGATTTGCGTGAATATGTACAAAATGTAAAAAAAAAACAATTCAAGTATTTTTAGTGATAAGCTTTAACGTCATCCGAAATCACATTTTTGTGATTTCTTTCATTTTACATGTTTTTTATTATTGTAGTGGACCGCGCTTTCCGACACCAGTGGAACAACTTTTTGCTGGAACATTACGAAATCAAGTTCAGTGTTCAACTTGCTCAGCAATACTAATAAATTACGAACGGTTTCGGGAGCTTAATCTTGGCATAAAGAAACCAAGTTATGATAGGCGGATAACCTTGGAGGATTTACTCGACGATTATTTTGGCAACGAAGTCTTGACCAGTTTTAATTGCAATAAGTATCTTTTTTTTAAGTCAAGATTTGGAATCACTTGGAATATAACCTTGTCGAATGATGAAGCAGTGTTAAGTTAAAACAAATGAGAAAGATATAAAGATTTCGTTTAAATCAGAAAATAGGGTTTGGATTTCAGTGGGTATGGTGAGGAATTCTATATGTGATGGAATAGTTGGGATGGCAATGGTTGAGGTGGCGAGGAGTAGATATTTTGTAATTAAGAGATATTCTATAGTTAAAATGTCTGCAGGTGTAAGAGGTCAACGCAAATCCAACGGAGTTCACGTATTTTGCGTGCACCTAATCTTTTGCTTATCCAAATAAAACGGTTCAATTCGTTTGGTGGAAAGATAGGCGTCCATGTTAATTTCAATGTATGTTGTTTCGAAAAAGCTTGTATTACATCACAAAGGTGTCGGTCATTAGTCTATAGTGTACCTTTGAGTTACGCATTATAATTCCTGTTTTGTTTTAAATCTACTTATCCGTTTAGTCGAAGATTTAAGATCGCCAAGGCATATTTTGGCAGGATTTGTCTCTTTTCGTTGCATCATGTAATTAACTTTACGAACCTGTATAAATTTATCCTATAATTTTTTTGCAAAAACTAAACTAACTCTAAATTTTTAGTTGAGGATGAATCTCGAACGATATGTTCATCGTGCAGCGGAAGCGCATTTTTATGAACTTACTGGTATTGTTCAACATATGGGTAATGCAGTGGAACATGGGCATTATATTGCTGTCGTACGAGGATTTGATGGTAGAAGCTATTATTTGTTTGATGATGAACAGGTATATAATGTACTTCATCATTTTTTGTCATTGTTTATATGTAATTGACTTTCCATAAAAATTTATTTCGTGATATAAGAAATTAACTTGTCTGCTGATGAAATATGAAGCTTGATTAGAATGAGAAGGAAGTTAGTCTCGAGTAATGGAGACCCAGTGTAAAAAAAAAAGAAGGTTTGTAGGGTTAGTTGCTGGTAATTGAGGGGATACGAATGTTTTTTTAATGGGTTGCTTTTTTAAATCTCTTATTGAAGTGTTTTATTTAATAGGTTTAGATAGGAATCTGAGAAGGATGATTCAGTAATTGAATGTGTTGCATATGAGTTTTCAGAAAGAGAAGGCAAAATCTTTTTAATGATTTGATTACTAGTGTTTCAACAATGTCATATATATTTCATGCTAGAATAATAAATGCAAAAGTTCTTTGTTAGAATATAATCTAGTTAGACTTGCGTTCCCATTGATGTATTTATTCAGTTTACAGATTGTAATACTATCCTTCAGTTATGCATTTTGCAGTGGAAAATTATTAAAGGGGGAATCATTCCCTATATATTTTTTTCTTTGTTTATCGTAACATTATTTTTAATAATAATTGAACACTCTTCCAGCGTCACCGAGTTTCTCTATCTGAACTGCACAATATACAGGCGTATATGTTGTTGTACGTTCGTTGTAATGCATTCAGAAATTCTGTTTCACCTTCGATATCATTGAATGCTGCAAATGAAGCACAAAACGATACACCTCCCAGAAATCGAATGATGAAGCGTCCATATGTTCAAATATCGATGGATTCTTGAGCATCGGTATTTTGCAGTATTCGTTGATTATTGAATAGTTTGTTGAAAAGAACTTTTTCTTTTTAAATTTTATTTTAGAAGCGTCACTTAGAAATACACTGGTTTTGGGGAATAATAAAGAGGAAAAATTAGGCCCAAACTTTCAGGACATTCCAAAAAGCACGTGAAAAGTAACACAACTGGGATTTTTCTATACAATTTCTTACAGCGTAAATATGCTGAAAAGCAAACTAGAGAATTATTAGGAAGATGCAAAAATGAAGAAAATTTTTTTTATAGTTGCTTAAAAATGCTTATAAATTTTGTAGTGGTGCTATTTCGTATTAATCAAGTTAAAGCACAAGTGCACTGAAAACAGAGTTGTTCTTTAAATATAATATTGTAATTCACTACAGATTATTACCATGCTACCTAAAGTTTATGGCAGCTTTGTTGTCTTTGTCCTTTTTACCGAATATTTAGACCCATTATTTGTTCGGTTTGTGCACTGCCTTTAGGATAACTTAAAATTGTATTTTTTATTTTTAAGTAAAATAGAATTTTTTTCGACTTTCTGCCTTTTGTAAATTTTTGCTGAGTTACAATGGAATCTATTTACACATTTCTCAAACTTTTAACCTGGGCTTCATTTATTTTGACTATCTACTTGTTGGAGATCTCGTTAAATTCATCATGATATGTGTATAACGGCATTAAAGTCATCTCCTGTGATCATTCCCAACTTTTTTTACTTTTTATATTTCGAAATCTGGACAAAATTTTTAGAATTGTATGCTTTTTGTGCATGTACTACTTGGGGGAGAAAAAGAAAGTAGAATATATTGAACAATTGATTGACACAAAATAACTCAGCGACTCCATTTAAATTATGTGCAGATCAACGAATCTCCAACTCTCATCGAAGTGTGTTGATGAAAAGTGAAGTGCTTTTCTTGAAACTCTTAACTTTTAAATTTTTTAATGCTTCTGAGAAAGTACAATATTATTTGACATGCTGTATGTATATATATATTCTTTATTGTTAAATTTCTCTTTCTGTTCGCAAGCATAATACTAAAATTTTTTTAACTGTGAAAATAAAATATTTTCACTCACATGGAAAGTGAAAAATTTTCCAATTTTTAAACACGGATGTTTTTCGCTTATCTTGGAACGGAAAAAATTTTGAAATTAAAAAAAAAAAAATTGCATTCATTTGGTGAAGCACAATGATAAGGCTATGGCTGTTCTCTGGAATGGAGGAGGAAATGACATCTTTGATTTCTTGGTTTTTTACGGATTACTATCACTTTGCTTTATATTGACTATTTTCTCTATTGGTTTGTATATTCATCATTGTAGTGTAACTGATTTGTTCTGGTATCAGTGAATTGTGTCTTAAATTAATCTATATATTTTCTCTTGCAATATTTCTTACTTCATCTAATTAAATTTTTTCTGTTTTTCTTTTGTGTCGTAGCCATTTAAATCTTCTGGATGTAGTATCTCATGCGATATAGGACATTGATATATGGATTTTCCAAATCAAAAACACTGTTGTAACAGCATTAGCAGTGTTATCATTTGTATTCAACGTTTGTGTGCAAATTTGAATGAGCTAGTAATGCTTCATGATTTTATAGATGTCGTTCTTAAAATATTTCTCAGAATTTATTAAATTTAATTTTTCGTATTTATCAACGAAAATTAATTGCCTCGGGCTCTGTCATTCTGCTGTTACATTGTTCGTTTGTTTGTTTTTTCTTTCAAATATTAAAGTACTTTTTCACTAAGAGTTGTTACGGCATAAAGCTACGTTTCGGAAATTCTTATCAATTTTTACATGTTTACAGAACAAGAGTTTTTCTAAACACTACCGGATTATAATTGTGCCAAAGGTTAGAGAGTTTCATATTTCCCAAACAATTCGTTTTGAACGCAAGAAAATTTTATAGTAAGGAATAATATTGAAATTATGCATCCTGGCTCGATGAGTAATGCTTGTGTGGATAAGGTTTATTTGCGAAATAATAATCGTCACCTTCAGATATTCGCATTTTTCACATGGTGTTTCTTTGATACTTCTTTTAAAGGGTACAAATTTGATATTTATCTCTATATTTGTCCGCAGAATCAAGAACCAATACATGAAATAATCATTATTTAAGTCTACTCTAAGGGTTTCATTGAAGTAATAAATGGATTGCTTTATGATTAGTGAAAGTTAAGTTATATTCTGGACGTATTGAGGAAAGACCAGTTGACCAATTGGTATTGTCACTGGTGCTCAGTTCCTTTTGCTATCGTTTGGCACATTCAGAATTGACAATCCTTTCAGGTTATTCCTTAATGATGTGGGAGGTATCGAAGGAAGGTGCTGAGTTATTACAGGATTGGTTGAATGAATTGGGTGATGAGAGTATGAAAGCACAAAATAATCGATTAGTGAAGGTAAAAATTTAAGGCTACTAACAAATCCAGTATTGAGGTCGACAATTTTGCGAAGTTGCAAGGCTCATCAAGAATCGTCTGATTTTAGAAATAATGAATATTCTGATGAAAGAACAGCTGTACTTGAGTTTTATCTTGGAAAAAACAAAGTGATAGAAAGCTTGAAAGTTTGCTTTTGTTATTAACAGTTTTTGTTATTATTGTAGGAGGAAATGATGATATTTGAATATGATGAAATGATGTCCATTCTGAATCGTCTTTCCAAGAAATTCCCTATTTATAAGTTTATTGAGAGAATAAAGCCTCATGTTCCAGTAATTGAGAAGAAAGTTAATCCTGAATATGAAGCTAGACTCGAAAGACTGAGACAAGAGCAGGTATTTAAAAATTGTTTCTAATTTGTTGCTTCCTTTTTTTGAAAACTTTTAAAAATTTCTATGTCTTCATGAAAAAGAATCCAGCATGGTATTAGTCATTGATTGCTACTTGTTAGCTTTTTTTACTTCAAAATTTGTTTAAAAATGAACCGCTTCATATTTACGTTCACAATTTTTAGTTTCTAATCTTGTTTATCATTTGCCAGAAGTGGAGGTTTGTTTCAGGAAGATCGTGAATATCGTAAGATGACACGATCGGTTGATCCTAATCAAATTTATGGGCGTGAAAACTTATTGCATGGATTCGGTGAAGTATGGATTTATTATTTTCAGTTAGAATTCCCCTTTTAAATGACATTAATTTTTATTTGCCGAAACTGTAAGTACAAACTTTTCTAAATCTTTTTTTTAAATTTATACTTTGTGACTGACAAGCAGTTTGCAGTTTTTTCTGTACTGTATTTTGAGATATTGCACGCTAATAAAAAGAGCAGTAAAGTTATAGTATAATGTTACAATTAATACATTACCTGAATCTCAGTCCTTTTGTGAAAAGTGGTAAAAAGAGGTATTTTTGTATTGCAGGAAATGAAAGCAGTGAATAGGCAATTGATGGTAATATTAAATGCACTTCTTACAGTAGCTGGTGGATTTTCGTTTGGATATTTTGGTAAATGTTTTCCTGAAAATATTTGAAATATATATCGGATTACTTTTAAGTAATTTATCAAGATTCATTGCCTCAATTTTTTGTTTTAAACATGAATTGTGTATTTTTAAACTTTTTTTTAGTATTTCCGTCTTTGCTGTAAAAATTTCAATTTTCTTTATTGATATCAAAAATTTTGGTATTTCAGGAGTTGCCTACGCTTATCCGGATTTGCATATGAATGTGGCGTTTCGAATAGCTCTTGGTTTAGCAATTGGCACTGTTGTTTTCTTTGCTGATCTCTATTTTATAATAAAAGGAATGAATGATTTGGGAGAGAAACCAATAAAGGTTCACGAATTTATAATCTTATTCAAGACTTTTGGATATGCGGAATTGTTAGAAATTTTCAAATTAAACCTCAAGTGATTTCATTTTGCTGGAGCTTCGAAGCCTTTAGTCAAAAAATTTTAGGCAAAGAAGGTGATTATGACAGAAAAAATTCGGCGAAGTGATACAATGAAAAAAATGCAGTGAATTTATAGAGTCTACGATTTATGAGGGAGAATTGCAATTCACTTCTATTTTATATAAGTAGTTGATCGTTACACTACTTTGAATGCTTCATCATTTGCTGTTTTAATTTACATTCGCTATCGAATCTGAACATTTTTCTGTAGTTAATAATTATACTTCTCAGAAAAAGCTCATGTAATCATGTATTAATCGTAGGAAAAATAACATGAAATATCAAATAAAGTATGGTTTAAAAAAAAGCAAGAGTGACGTATGTCCAAAAGAATCTTCACGATAACTGTGATATATTTATGTACGAAGTTCTTGTTTGATTTGTACATTTCTGAAAATGTGATGTATATACACAGCATGATTTTACTCATACGAATTAAATTATATCTGTGTGTAATTCTTGTTTAACTTACTAATAACGTGTTATCACTCTTTAAACAGATAAATCAGGAAATCACTTCTTGTTGACTCGTAGGAAAAGAATGTATTTGACAATTTCAAAATCATGATAACACCATTTTAAAAAAAATTAAATTTTGCTTGAATTTCTACTCTTTGATTTTGCTTTTTCAATCTTAGAAAAATAGAAAACGCGTAATCAATCCACAAATAATTCTGTAGCATGCAAAAGGGCACATTGTGTGATATGTTCTAGAAAATTTATTTTGATAAAAAAAGAATTAACCTTGACATTTTTATGAACTTAAATAATAGACAGTAGGTAAACAAATATGATGCAAATTATATTTTGAACAATATTTGATTGTTTTAAATTTATTAATTAATGCACAAGAAAACTCATATAAGAAACGTAATTTTGCTTGGTTCTGTCTTATATTGCAATTTGATATTTTACCTTTAGTACATCTGTTATGTGTCGGGGAAATTGTTACTTCTATTACTTAACAAAATTTCAGATTTCTATTTTAAATATATGCGCGTATGAGATGGTTTGCAAGTGCCGTGTGAGGATTTATTCGTATTTTGCGGTGGAAATCTAATCGAAATGTCCTTTCGTCGAATTGAATGTTTTAGAAATTTTTGCAACTTTTCTAGACTTGCTTACATGCGCAAATTCTCAACAATGCGTCCAAATCATGGTAAGTGAAGTTTAAATTCATATTTCTAAATTTGAATTCATTTATTTTTAAATTGTTGTACCGTAGGAATATTGTGTGAGTAGAATTGTTTGGTAAAAAGAGCTTTCTGTGTATTGTTTTGATGTGATTTAATTCAATTTCTGCTTACACATTCACATGAGCAGAAGAATTGAATTTCATCAGACATATTCAGATATTGTTGTTGAATGTCACAGGCATCCGGGAAGAAATGACACACGACTACTATTGAATAGTTGCTAATTCAAAAATGGATTCATAGCAATACTAGTATTAACAAATGAATAACTATAATATTATAGATGAAGCAGCTGATATTAGCCGAAGTTCCACAGCTCTATCACGAGCATTCATACCTCTGCGTTATATTCCAACTTCAGATTTAGGTCATTCAATTCTAGCCAATAGTGATAAGGATATTTCATTAAAAGCAGTGCGAGAAGGTGGAATGCTATCACCGAAAATGGTATTCGCTGCAAAAGTTAGTATTTTCTAAATCTCTTTTTTATAAATGTTACTTTAATTAGTCAAGTTTTTTTACCTAATTTTTTATTGCTTTATATATGCTATATATTTTGGCTTCCTTTTTTATTTTAGATATTATCATTATCCAGTTCAGCAGTTAGTCTTGCTATGATACCAATAATATCGCAACTTACAACTGGAAAACCGGAAGCTGGAACCATTACCGCAGGTACATTTGCATTTTTTTTCACAACTTTCTCAGCATTTTAATGATAGCTAGCCGCATTTCTATTGCAATAAGTCTTCGGAAATGAAATTTGAATTTACACTCAACGCATTCATCTATTTGATTTACGACTTGGTTAGGTTTTTTGTAATTTGAACTGCCTTTTTTTTGCCACCTAAATGTTTATTCTTCCCGTTTGCATAAAATTTCTAGAATAGTCTCCCATTGTACTTCAACATTAAAAAACTCAACTTGCATTCTTTTTTCGAAATAGATTTTGTTAAAGTTGGAAAGTAATTCACTTCATTTGTTGAATATTTGGCAGTTTCAGGTTTAAACTGTTAACATTGCTTCTGACTAAAAACTAATACTTTTCTGTCTTTCTTTACACAACATTGTAAAGTAAAAATGCATTATGACAAAATTTTTTTTGTTTCTATTATTTGTTTATGATTTATAGTTCTGGATTCGTTCTTCATTTTTTATGCCTTTACACCGATTTTATTGCATCAAATCCTGGTGAAACGATATGTGGTTGATTTATATTATAATCCATATACGGAGGTATATTTTTCAAAATGTTTCCTGAAGATCACCTAATTTTTCTACTCACTTTTTGCTTAGCAATTATAATTCCTTCAATTTTTCCAAAAAGCCTTCCATTAGAGATATTATTACTCTTTTTTGATTGGCATTTATTGTCCTTAGGTGTCGAAATTTGAAGTGATAGTGGTTTTTTTTATCTTAACATATTTTTGATCACATCTAAACGTTGAATTCTTGTCTTGAAAGATGATAAGAATTTATTTGGTTGAAAATGCAACATTTTAAGATTTTCACATCAGTACACTTCGGATTTCTCTTGGGCAAAAAAGCGCTAAGGTTTCGAGCAGAAGATGTGGTGGATTCGAATCAGTCGCCAGATATGTTCAAAATATGGTTTCCTCTGGCTACTGTTGTAATATACGGAAAACCTTTGATGCTTTCTTTAAATGAAGAAACCTATGAAAATGTTGAAATTTTCAAAAAATTAACCAAAAATATCAAATTAGCAAGCTAATAATTTGTCCATTGGATATTAAAATATAGTTCACTGAATTGAAAATTTCAATTCCAGTTTCTGTTCATGATAATACAAAATTATGAATGTCTTCCATGTCGCAAATCGGTTAAGTTTTATCTTCTTCCATCACGTTTCAATTTTAATCACCATACTAATGAATGTTAAATTTTGATCATATTCTGAAGAAGTGATAATTGTATGTCACAACAATGTTCTGATCCAGACTTGTTTGCTTTTATTTTAGATGGTTTTACGCCATTTTGCTTTTTCTCAGACAGATAATATTAAATGATAGTAGCATTTCTTCCGTTTAAACACATTTATCTTGTACCATAGATGATTGAGAAGAAATGATTTTTGATATTTATTATAAAATGCTAAAAATTGCTAAAAAGCAAATAATAAAATGATGTGAAATGCGATAGGACAACGATATTTTGATACCCAGAAACTGATCTTTCAAACTTAAAACTGCATTTATATTTATTTATTGAATATTCAGTGACATAATTCTGAAATTACAAACTTATTTATGTATCAGTATTTATTCAGATTATTCTTCAAAGAATAAAGTAAGTTAAAGAATAACAAAAAACAACGTTATGCTTTCTAAGCTTTCTAAAGAAAAATGGAAAAAGAGAAAGAATTCTTTTTTTCTTACTGGCTCCTTTTCAACTTTTCAAAAAAAAAAAAATTTTTTTAGAAATAATTTTTAGAAATCTATGATATTTCAAATTTTTTCTCATTGGCATTTATATTTTCATATGAGTTTGTATTTCCTGTCAATTATCATTTCTTCTTTCTTTCTCTTTCCCCTTTTTACAATGAAAAGAAAAAAAATTAATTTCACGAAATGATGTCATAATATTAGAATTAGCCGAATGGGAAATATAATTTAACAACGATTTAAAGATAAATATCTTTTTATATGCTACCTATCACTTCGTTTCACTCTTATCATTTTAAGCAATCAGAATGATGGAAGGTGTCGGGAGGATAAATGAATTGACACAAACCGTTTGCAACCGATTCAGCCAAGCAAATCTTTAAATTTCATCCATTTTGTTTATTCTTTAAAGCCTCTTTTATTACATCAAAGTTTGCTTCCTTAGTATTATTATATTTTCTCATCCAACTAAACCTAAATTTAATGATGCATTTCCTAAATTTATGCAATATTATCATATTATTCATCATATTATCACAAATCCCTAATACGATGGCAATTATTGGTGGTGAAGAAAAGGATTGGAATCGATTTGCTTTCCTTGTTAAAGTATCATTTTTCTTGTTTTTTTTTGAAATAAGTAAAAGTAAAATTTTATTTATAATTTTATTTCTAAAATTATTTCTAAAAATTTGAACGAATTTCCAAGTTTTTTAAAAAATTAGAAATTGAAGAAAAAAAATGTTATGTATGCTACTATATCGCTAAAAATTCTTTAAATTGAATAATAAATTAAGAAAATCTGAAAGCCTTAAATGATCCCAATAAAGAAGAATTGTTATTATTTGGATAAATCGAAAAAGTATGAATTGAATGAAATGATAAAGCAAGTATCGTTCTCTTTCCTCAAAAAGATGCTTAAAAAATAGTCAATATGACAAAATTTTAAAACATTCAAAAATTTTTAAATATAAAACAAAGAAATGCTTATAATTAATCCTGGCTGGAGTATGAAAATATTTAGGTATTTTCACGTGAGGAATCATCAAATATTGTTACCAGCTGTACCGGAACGATCATTTCCACTCAGTTAGTACTAACTTCATCACATTGCTTACTGAATGCAACAACCGGTGGAAGGTAGGATTCATGCAAATTTTTCCACTTTTATTATTTTACTTCAAAAATTAAATTTTGAAATGGAAAAAAAGTCTATTAGTATTATGAATTCCGATTTCAATGCGAAAAATGGAGTAAAAAGGTATTTGAATAAAAACCATTTCGATTATCAAGTCAAAGATTGTCGATTTTGAGACCGGAAATTGCTTAATTTAAATTTAATTAAGAAAAAATTTTGAGGTTTTTAATAAATGATTGATTCTTTTGTTTTGGCTTTTAAATTTCATTCAATTTATCAGTAATGACGGGCGGAAGTCGATTGAAAAAATATAAAATTGTAAGGAAAATAACTAATTCGAATTTCAGGCTATCCGAATTCGTAGTTACTGTGCAATCATTGAAGCGAGTTAAAACATTACCAGCTGAAGTGGTCGAAATCGGACAAACCTGGGGAATATTGAAAATTCCCGAAATACCAGTATCAACAGTAATTCTATTATTAACATATTGCAATATATTCAATTTTTAATTTCAAATCTTTTTACCTACTAAATTTTATAAATAATTTTAACACTCTTTTTCCTTTTTTTTTTGAAATTCAACGACATATTAATGAAAGTGTGAACTGATTATATGTAAACTTTCAATTTATAAAACATGACAATAACTTATAAATTCTCTTCATTAATCACCGCTTTTGCTGGAAATATATTAGCTATTCAGTTGATACTATCAGCGTGTGTTTCAAAAAATATTAACCTGTTGTCACCTGTCGAGCTTCTCCAAAAAAAAAATTTTCTTTCTTAATTACGTTATTGTTGAGCAAATTATTTACGTTTTATCTGAAAAGCAAAAAATTGAGTGCGTAAAGAAAAGGGACAAATATGTGAAATTTTTGAAGTGTAATATTCGTCAACAGAATTATTACCCTTTTTTGTGAAATAGCAAAATTTTTTGGGAAAAATTTTCGAAGAATTTTACAAAAATCTTTTTTTGCAACAAATGCTTTTTTAACACTTTAAAAAAAAAACCACTTCTCTTATATTTGTCCTTCCCTGTCTTTCCCTTTTTTTCTTTCTCTGTCCCTCTCTCTTTCAGGAAATTAAAGATGAAAGAGGAAGTGATTCGAAAAAAAAAACTACTGCAATTCTAAAAGAAACAATTATTTAATTAATTTAGTAATCTTATTAATTCTTTGTTTTAGTGTTAAATTATTGAGAAAAAAGTTCTGGTATATGATTTCACCTTATTTTATCTTAAACTAAAGAAGGAACCAAAATACTTATCGTGGAATAAGTTACATAAAATATTTTCAATAGTTAAGCTTTAGTAAGCCTATTTTTTAAAAAGATCTAAATAGGAGCATGATATCAGGTACACGGTAATCATTCATTTCATTGTATAAACTACCGTACGTATATATTGTATACGGTATTCTACTGTATGCTGACTGTTGCTATGTAATTTTACTAGATTTTATTTTTTGATCAATTGTGGATAAATTTATATTTTCAGCTTTGCCCACCGGTACCAGCACCAAAACGAGTAGCTCAATTAAATGTTCGACCATCATTGCTACAATCATCGGTCATAGATATTGACATATTGAAGTTGAAAAAGAAAAAATGTTGGATTGTTGGATTTGCTACCACAGATAACGGTAAATTTATGACTAATTAAAAATGATAAATGAAAAAGATATGAAAGAAAAAAAAGGTAAAATCAGAAGACAAAAAATTTATTGAATTTCATACCAACTTGATAGTACTCACATCTCATAATACTGTAGCTAATTTACGTCTTTTTTCTAAAAATTTTACCATATATAATTTTAATAAATGGTAGTACTAAATTTATGATTTATTTATTTTAGCAACTGAATTCATCAAACAGGATCAAATTCACTTAATTAACATTCAATCGATCAATCCTGTAAAGGATAAGCCTAATTATTTTTGGTCATCCATTGTTGCTAATGAGACTGCATGTTGGGTTTGTTTATTCTTTCCATTTCTTCGTTTTTTTTTTTAAATTATAATTTTAACTTTATTTTGCTTCCTTTATCCTTTTTTTCTATTGTTGTTTCGAATTCTTATCAATCTTTGCTCTTTCTTTGTTTACATTATACATTTTTCTTCGTTCTTTTCTTTCTTGCACTTTCAAAGCAAAGATATTCGTAAAATTGCTAAATTTCTAGAAAAATTTTGTTGATTCATTGCTCTCTTTTCACACTTATCATATCTTAACAATTGAAATCTGATCTTTCTCTGTAAAATTTATTATTTGTCTCATCCGTTCTCCCCCGCTCTTTTCATTACTTGTTAAAGTACGCAATGAAGATCATCCATCTTTCCAAGTGAATAGAATACTTTCCTCAATTTTTAAATAGATACTGAAGAAAAGTTAAATGATGAAAGAAATTTAACATTCATGCAAACTACAATTATATATTCCTCATTTTAATCTTTATTCACTTACCAATGACTTTTGAAATAAACGAGTTAGTTTGTTTCACTTCTTTTAAATTATTTCATACTTTTTCAAATAATTTGACTACTTAATTTTTAGTGAATAAAAAATACAAATATATTCTCACAAGAAATACAAGTAAACTAATGGTAAAAAAGGTAGAAATGAAAAAATAAACGAATTCATTTCCATCTTTTTTACCATTAGTTACTGTAATTATTAACTTATCTATTTTAGGATGACGCCGGTGCAGCTCTTTTTTGTTCGATACGAAATTGGGGACATCTATTAATTGGTATATTTCAACATTTGATAACACCAAAGAAACCGATCAATCCACAGAAAGAAGATGAAAAAATGGATATGAAGGATAGTTGCAGTCGTGCAATTGAAATGCGCTTTTCAAAAATGACCAATCAACAAAAAATGTTTGAAGCAATCCAAAAATTTGATTTTGCCGCATTTGTTAGCATATATCAGAATTGTTTCCGGGAAATTCCGCATAATTTAACACCTGGAAAATAATCTAAAACTTGAAATGAAATATTTATTTGCTTTTTTGTAATTTTCAAAAAAAACATATATATACAATTTCATTTTTTGCAATGTTTATGATAAATTAACGCAAAGTTTCATATTTCGCTTTTAAACTATTTGTATAATAAATATGCATTATTTGATTCAAATTCACTTAACATATATATTGAAATAAACTTCAATCATTTCGTTATTGCAGACAGTTTATCAAGAATTACTGTTCTATCATTCGCTTGTTTTGTAACTTATCTCAACTTCATAAATTTTATCAACAGGTAATAATTGGTTGAAAGTATTTGCAAAAACAACAGTGGAATTGAATTGGTTTTGAAAAATCTGGTTGTACACATGGTGTGTTGTAAGCGAAACAATTTGAATTTATCACAATGATGGCATTAATGATTCCATTATATAGCTTTATAATTAAGCTAATTTTGAATAATACAGCAATATATTATTGTTATTATCTTTATTATCATATTTATTATTATTATGATTATTATTAATTATTGGATCATTCTTTTTAATATAAAAGCTATTGCATAAAATACTAGCGAACTATAATAATCTTACTAAGCACAATGATGATTATCAAGAATAGAGAATAAAGAATAAAGAAATAATCAGTTGCAACGGAGGAGAGAAAAAAGGACAGAAAGAATTTCTGATAAAATTTGATGGTCATTTACTAGCCGTAGGGCATAGATTTACTAACCCGAAGGCCGGTTTTCACCATCATTCGTTTTGCCACTTCTCAACAAGTATAGCTTTCAAATTTTAAATTCATCAATTTATTGTTTCTTATCGCTAACTTGTTATAGACAATGGACATTTAATCGTTCTACGTGTACGTATTTCTTCAAAATTCAAAATATGTAAAAACATGAAATTGTGAAATCAAAACATCTTATTATATTTTATTAAAACTTCTGCACTGACCATACTACTTTAAATTTCTTTTGTGTTAAAGCAAAAACCATTCCAATTATAGTCTTCCACTAATTTTACTTCATAATAATAGTGTTATTCTTTCGTTTAATTCTTCTTTTGATTTCTGGTGCCAATTAATAAATATACGTAATATTTAATATCATAATTTTTTTCTAATTCTAAGATTTTTAATTTAAATTTGAAGAAATTATTTCAGTTAAAATATTGTATGTGATTTGACAAACAAATCAATCTTTCAATAAATCTTTCAGTTATTAATGATCATTTTAATAAGCGGAATTTATTATTACTTGTAAGAAATTATGTAAGCAAAAGATATGTTCATAGCATTTGTGTTCATCCTAATTATTAACTTAAACGGTTGTTTTGTTGAATTTTAATTAATCACACTAATGTCTAATTAAGAACCACACCTTGCAATTCGGCAATACTTATCTAAAAAATTTTATTTACATATAAGTAGTCATTTAAAGTTGCAAATAATTTGAAATTTGAATTTAGAAAGTACTTCCGTTTTCTTTTTTCTTTTTATATACATTGGAATATTTTGTGCGAGAAATAATTCAAGTTTGAATTAGAAGTAATTCAAGTTTATTCTGATTTTTTTTTGAAACTTTCTCAATTAAAAATTGAAGAAAATTCAATTTCGATAGCGTTTATGTCATTTAACTTCCTCTTTCCCCATCATTTCTTTTTTTTTGTCGTTTCATCTTTCTTCTTCACTTCTCCCACACACTTCTCTTTTTTTTCAGTTTTAAATTTTAAAAAAAAAAATTATTAAAATTTATTGCATTATTTTTTGAAATGATGAGATAGGCGAGGAGAAAGACGAGAAATGAATGAAAATGGTATTGATGGTTGGCTACTATTGATCATATCCGTTTCCAACCTGTTTCCATTTTGTTTAATTATTTTTTGTCGAAATTAGTCAAACGAATTGATAACTTCAACGGATGAACTATTCAATTCCTATCATTATTATCGATTGAAGGAAAAAAATCAATTATTTATTCGTTTCGTTTGTTGATATGATGAAAATTTTTTCGAAAATTACTGATTTTTTTGAGCTCTATGTTGCAATT
>UPTC01000776.1:0-26955 GCA_900537255.1 Acanthocheilonema viteae | reverse complement strand
ACCGAAAAAGAACTTGCCCTCGGAAGAAAAAGAGAATCGAATTCAGAGATACATCTTAAATTCTCGAATTCAATTTCTTTTCATGCGGAACCAAGATATTTCCAGATTTTAAATCAATTTATGCTTTAATCAGTAAATGATGAATTTGTTTTCGCTGCAGTCACTGCTTTGTTATTTTGACCCACTTAAATGATTCTCACTATGCAATATATGTGCAATAAATAAAACTCTGTTATACTGTGACAATTTGGAATAGTACGATTTCAAACTAATTTTTAATATTACATCTAGTCATTTTTACTTCTTTAAAATAAAAAGAAAATCAAAAATCATTTCAATTACATGACAATTCCGAGTATAAAACATTTCATAAGTTGTTTATCACTTCAAAACTAAACGATATTCTGATATTATCCCGTAAATCATTCAAACCATATTAAATTAAGCAAAACAATTCAGCGAATATATACGTAATAATTCACGAGCGTATCGTTCCCTTGTCTTATGCAGTAGGTTATTCAATAAATTGATCAATGTATATATTAAAATTATTCATCTATAACTTCAAAATTTGATTGCATGATTCCGATATAACTATTTCCTGTAATACTCTGATAAAAATAACCTAATATTTTGGAAAGCCAAAATTAAGCAATTGAAACAAACATAAATAAAGTTGAAACGTTGAAAATTAATAAAGATAAATAAGTTCCCCGCTTTAAATCTTCAACTGATACGAGAGGATGAAGATTAATTAAAAGTTCACAAAAAGCATCAGGTCCAATATGTCATGGCAAAACCTATTTTCAGAGCAGACAAACAGGTCCTTTCTACAGGTATCAGCCAACATTTTTAATGATTTTTTTTTAATTTTTAATAAATAATGAATGTGTAAAAAAAAAGCATAAAAAATTTACTGCGACACACAAGACTGCAATCTCATTTACCATTGCTGTGCCGGAATGGAAAATATCACATCGAGGTTATCGAATATCCGATGAACTCATCGCTCATCGCGCGAGGTATGAAATGAAATATTAACTATACATAAAACAATCAAATATTTACAAAAAAATATAAAAAATTTCGCGAAATAAACCAATCATAAATTCCACGTATTTAATATCGCATACTGCAAGAGTTAAACTAATAGAAAAGATACTGCTATCAATTTAGAATCGAAAATTCATAACTGGAGCGGTAAAGAATGGATTATTTGTAAATGCTTATTTTAAATTGTATAAACAAATAGTATCTTTTTCTTTTTGAAGAAAATCCGTGAACTAAGTTCTTATCATCCTAAAGACATCCTTAATATAACAATCTATTAAATGGAATTTGATCAATACATCGCTTTTTTGTTTGCTAGCTGCAAATATAGCATTTTTTTCTAGAAATTCAAAAAATGCTTTTTGATCATGGTAGAAACAGCACAAATCAGTCTAAATACATCCGATCTTCATATTTCCTAATTTTAATTTGATCATTTCAAACGTGTAAAAAAACATTTTCCAAAAGCGATATTCATCATATTTTTCATCAAAGAACCGAAAATTTGGATCATAGGTTATCAAACTTGCTTTCTCCATCATTAGCTTTCCGCTTCGACCCGGCCATCATCGTCGCTAGAACTTCAGATTCAAAATCGGCGAATTCAACTGATGTCATCGGTCGTTCTGCAATATAATATTTTATAACCGTTCCACTTTTTGGATACAAGCTTATTTACTGGACAATTTTTTTTTTTGTTCATCCTAATAATAAAAAAGTAGCGCACAATCAAAATTTTAAGCAAAAAAAAAACAAGTCTTACCTGTTGATCTATTTGACTGTGTCTTGAAAGTAGGTGGTTTTAGCAAACATGTCACAGTAATCGGCACATCTGGTTTTCCAATTTCCTTTTCAACTCCATCCTAATAATAGAAGTGTGAATGTAGAATGATGAAATCAAACAAAATCCCGAATATTTCTACAAAATTTTGAATATATTAATAACCTTTATTAGAGAGAAAGGATTAGACAAGCATGTCCATCTACAATACTTACTATGTCCAATAATTCGTCAAACTCCAAAATTGCCATGCCTTTGTTACCGCTTGAAATTATATCAGAAACGTGTCCATACTGAAATAGCACGAAATATACTTTCTAACATTCAATGGTCAAGAAGTCAAGCAATACTAAGTTAACCGATTTGAATTAAACTTTGACTGTACCAAAAAAAAAATTTTCCTTTCGCCGAATGACTGAAAGAATCAAGCCAAATAATTTTTAAAAAACAATTTACCTTAGAGAATAATTTTCTAAGATCATCTCCATCATAATCACATCGATCACCTTCCCGTCCCCATCTTACTTTGTATCGGGCTAGCAGCCCTGCAAACACAAAAGATTTTCTGCAAATTCCAATTTCGTTTGACAAAATATTATTCGAAGAAAACCTCAGATAAACGTGGCATTAAAAGATTACGCTTATCACCGCTCTGCTCTTCCATAGCCGCATTTTTACAAATTTCTCGTTCGATATTTTCTCTTTCACGCTGTAATAGTTTTGAACCCTCTTTTCGCAGACGCTGAATCTGGAATTTTTTTCTTTTTAAAAAAATGGAATGCAATTCACGATTTTCCCGCAAGTAATAATATACATTAAGAATTACTCGCCAAATTAGTAAAAAAGATACAAATCTCAAGATACCTCCTTTTCAAGCTCTTTTCTGGCCTTTTCTTCATCTTGCTGAACATTTAATACATTTGCTTCGCGCCTTTCAAGCTCTTCACGTAATTTCCGTCGTTTCTCGCTTTCATTCTTCTGTCTTCTCTGTACATAAACAGCACGTGCCGTTCTAGTAGCCAGCACATGGTCGTAAGCAGCTCGAGCAGCTGCATCCGATAACAATTCAAAAGCCTTAGATATCTTCAGGAACATCTCTTGCGCTAAAAAGAAAACCGTTAAAAAAAAAACAAAATCCTTAAAACAATATCTCTAGGCTTGTCTGGAACCAATGAAACAGTTAAAAATACCTGCTTGCTTACGATCAGGGTTTTTGTCGGGATGCCATTTCAGGGCAGCTTTCCTGAATGCTTTCACAATTTCTGTATCCGTGCATTCTGGTTTCAAGTCCAACATTTTATATGGATCGAAATCTATCACGCAATTACCAGCCATATTGTCAGTCTAATAAAACAATAATTAAAATCTCAAGTAATAGATCTTCCTACTACAATTAAAATGAAAATTCCGTAAACTCTGCATTGTCCAATAAATACAAAAACAATAAAAATTACCCCATGATATAATTTATGATGGAGATTTTTGCTCTGGTACCCATTATAGATAAATTTTGCAAGTGCAATATACAGCTTTATTTGGAAAAAAAGCTTCGCAAATCATCCCGTAATATTTTTAACAAGTAAAATAGCAGACCGGTGACAGAGTTAATAGAAAATTTGAAGGTCATCGAAACTTGAAAACAAAGGATGAAATGTAAAAATAGCGGACGGCTACATTTAACGAACTACAAATAATATTATATAATGAATGAAGCTTAATGATTATGTGCTATCACAATAACTGTCAAAAACTTTTAGAAAGTAATTTGCATTCATTAAAGTAATGACAAAAATAAGAGAATGGTTACAATTAGGGTACACGGTGAGGTTGAGTACCATAATAATGATAACCGTGATAGTCTTAAAGTTTACAATAAGACATATATTTTTTTAATCACCATGATTTTCATTATGCATACCAAATTTTATTTCAAATGCTAAGTATGTTACCACAATTCTAGAACCAATAATCCATAAGGCGAACACATTCTGTTAGCTTCGATATTCAATTGAAATGCACATCCATCGTCTTTGGTTATTTTAAAATGAAACCATCAAATTTATTTGGTAGAGCGCAGATTTGTAGAAATTTATACATAAACAAATCAATTAAAAATATAAATTTTTTTTCATAATCAATAAACCAGAACAATATAAAAAGAATGGTTTATTTAAATTAAATACTAATAATTGCATCACAGAAAAATGAGAAAGACAAGTTTCTGTACGCTTGTTGATGACAAACAGCAAAATTACTACTAGCACTGGCGTTGACAATCCAATTCGGATAAATGTACGCAGGATGCACGTGGTGTGCCTGAAGGTGTCGTGCTCAGGCTAGCGCAACAAATCTCACAACCATCAATTAAACGGAGAAGTTCGTCGGGAGTTGGTCCCTGAAAAACCAGAATTTTAAATTTCAAGAAATAATCACTTAGCAAATTAACGAAATTCTCGAATTTTTTGGAACTTAAGTTTTAAAAAACGGAAATAAATATGCAATACACAAAGTATTCGCCAATAAACACCTTAAAGATACATATATTTACAAAGTGCATCACGTCAACTATAATAATCTGGTATTAGTGTCACCTGATAAATTATTAATTTACAACAAATTATGAGTGAAATATGTTGTATACTCAATCATTATAAAATTTACTTTTCAGCTCTAAACGAACTTTTTTTATAAATGAAGTGCAGACCTGCCGTACAGTATCAGTAACTCGATTTGCAAATGGCATAGCATTCGCATTAGTAGATGCTGTAGTAGTTGTGGATACAGTACCAGCTGTTTTCTCAGTTGCACTTGCCTGATTACCTAGAGAAAGATTTGGAAATGATAAATTAGCATGGTACTGATCCAGAGCTGTCGTTAAGTCCCACATCTGAAATAAATGTGAAGGTTCTATAGAATAAACATCATTCTCATTGGTTGCATCTAATTCAAGATGATAATTCATTCCAACAATAAAATCAGAACTAGTATGTACTTGTACGGAACCATTGGAAGTTCCAGTGAACAAAAATCTCCTCGGTCTTGAATTTACGCGTGAACCTTCACATTCATGCACCAGGAATGCAGTTATTGCCGAGTCACCAACGGTTCGAATGGTACAAAGCCTGCAAGCAGTAAACCAATAACTTGCAATATTTCATAATCTTAACAGTTAATTTCAAACAAAAAGTATCGGTGAGAAGAAACAAATAACAAGCTAGCAAAAAGACAATTGCTTCTTGTAAGTGAATATGAAAAAAGAACACCAATATCACTGACCTGTCGCCGTTCGACGCTAATCTTACAAAAACTTGACTGCTACCAGGTACAACTCGTTGAACAAAAATTTGCTCACCATCTTGATCACCAAATGGCCCTGAAATACAAGAAAATTGTGCTGCTCTAGCAAGTCTGAAAAAATGTGAAAATGTTAGAGGACATGTCAAATATTTAAACTTATTTAAATTATTAAAACGATACCTGGGTCGTTTCCGTCTGCATCAAGTATATCATCAGTGCTGTCGAGAGTAACTACCTTGAAAGATGCTAAAGATATACTCCCTGGTTGCGTCGAAATCATGCCACGAAAACGCGTTACACTCCAGGAACGCACATGATTATATTCACTGCATACTAGAAAAAGTAAGACTTTTACATAAATAATAGGAAAACACAGAATTCAATTTTATCCTATATTTGACTGAAAAAATATTTTCTCGAGTGGACGAACTAAAAACTGAGTTTATTGACTCAATTTTTGCTTCATCCAGTAGCAAAATTAATGCTTAATTTCATCCTCACCGCTGATAAGATGGTTGGTTGTAAGAGCAACTCGTGTAACTGGAGATGTATGGACGGTATAAGTTTGGAACAACTGTGGACCATGACCGACTGTTTCTGGATGTTGCACAATCACTCGAACGCTACCACTTGAAGTTCCATAAGCAATTTCAATCCAATTTCCACGGAGATCTGGAAAATTGACACTCGTGTAACAAGAAAGTGAAATTACGACTCCGAAATTCTGATCAGTTGAAATGTGCAAAAACATACTTGTTTTCGGCGTCAGATAAACACTTATAGCAGTGATAACATCGGCGTTTGGATCTCGATAAAGTTCCGTAATCAGCAAATCGTTATCTTTCATACGTAAAGGAAATTTCTGCATATCGATATAATATATGGATCCATTAGTGCACCCAAGGAGCAAAAATGACCCGGCTGTATCATAACACGATATGGCGACGACATCTACGATGAGGGAAGCACTATGATTCCCAAAGGACTTTAAAAAAATACGTAAATATGCAAAATTACGTCACTGTGAATGCTTGATCAAAACAAACTTCGTGTTTTTTGACAACAGCATAAAACCATGATTTATCACTGATATTTCTTAACCCTCCAGTCACAGCACAAGAACATTTACTGACCTTGAACTTGCCAATTATGTGTCATTGAATGCCAGATTCCAACTTTGCCAATCTTACTCAGTGCTACCAACTGGCTCCCGATAAAGAACAACTTATCAACAGCAACCAACAGAGTGAATGTTCCTGCAAACAAATGTGTCTAAATATCGCTGTATCGTAAATTTTATAATCATCCACATTTAAGAATTTGAACTTTGAACTTAAAATTCTCACTTTTTTGCTAGTTTTTGTTTGATATCAAAAATAGAAAACCGAAAGAAGAACTGAAAAAAAGAAAATTTCTACCAATTTTGGTTCCAAAATTCGCATCTCCTTCGGAAATATTCCACAGATGTATAGTATTATTAGCTAATGAAACAGCCAACATTTTTTCTCCAAATTTTGCATACAAGGCTACGTGACGAACAACAGCATCCATATGTGGCGATATATACAGCTGTTGCCAACCCAAACTTTCTTTCATTCTGTGTGTGATAATAAGATTGAAAAAATTTTTTAGTTGCTTTCTTTTATTGATAAAATAGTTGCAAATTTGAAGCAGTAGACAACCTTCTCTTAATAATAATTTTTCTTTCAGGTACATGCAAAAATCTTTCTATTTCCAAATAGATAATCATTATGAATTGAACGGTTTATCTCAAACAATGTCACTGAAAAGATTAATGAAAAAACAGTTACCTATAACAACACACAAAATTTGCATAGCCAACAGCAACCGCATTATAATGTGCTCTAATCACTCGAACTCGTAACGGTTCTGATAATTGATCAGACAATCGCGCAGAGTAACGCATCAGTAATGACAACTCACCTTTCAGCTGAAATTAAATTGAAAAGATAAGTTAATATAGACAAAACTTCCGTTCGGCATCATCCATTTCAATATTTTCAAACCACGTGGTTTGAAATTTGCAGCACTGCATTGTACTTCTTTCAATAAAACTAGCTTTAGTTCTACACAGAATCATTTATTTTACGCAACAGTTATAAACGATATTGATAAAACAAACAAATAGAAATATTAGAACAGAATTCGGTAGTAAAGTTAACTAGTGAGATTCTGCGTCATAAAATAGTGTAAATAAATATGATGAAGGACCTGCTGCGTGTCACAAAAGCCAAGTCAAATTAAATCATTACCTGACGAGTCAATTCAAACGAACTCTTTTTCATGTGGCTTTGGTAATTTTTAGAAGAGTTATTACAAAAATTGTATGCACTCTGAAATAATTATTCTTTAGAAATCATTCGTCAAATTGTTGTTAAAACGTCTTACAATTTGTCTCTTCAAAATTCTAACATAATTAAAAACTACCGTAAAATATTTCATTATTCAAATTACGATTCGGAAAGATCGTGACGAAAAGATATTTAAGAATTGGGCTGTAATATTTTATGCATCATGTATTCTAAAATTGTTTCTGGAAAACTAAGCAAGCTAAGGAAAAATTCGAGATATACCATAAAATCCGAGCTAACTGTTGGGAGATGTGAAGCAAAATGTTGTAGCATAGTCCCTGACGTGCTGCTACTTTCCACTGATAAGCTTGCTGTGTCCGATTTTTCTGGAAATTTGGATCTAGGAATTCAAAATGTGTTTGAAATGAGAGCACTACAAAAACAGTCAGGGTTTACCTTCACTTGCAAACGACGCATGACTTTCAGCAGATGGTAGCTGCCTCACTGGCAAACTTGGGTTGCCTTTTACAGTCTTGTTGACCAGTACTTCCACAGCATGTGGCACCTGAAATAAATTTTCGGCACACGTTTTCATTTTCCATTCCTAAAATATATTAATAGGAAAATATGCAATGTTCCTACAAAACACCAAAGAGACTCCTTCGGTCCTGCTATTTCTTTCACACTTATGCATTAATCAAAGTCCATTAATTAAAATGGATGGGTTATAAGTTTTATTCACACAATTCTGATCCTCACCTGAAATTTAGCTTCCATGCTTGGAAGCAAACGTGGCTGTTGTGATGCTTTAAATGAAGAACTACTGAATGCCATTTCAACTGCAGTCGCTGCATGTTCACTTAAATTGCGAGAATGAAGAGAAGGAAAGGGAACCGAAACTAAGCCACGTGAATTAGATGACGTGTTGGGCATATTCCGGTTGTTTCTTGTAGAACTTGGTGATGATGATGAATAACCTTAGAAGCATGATTTTGTTAAGTAGTCTTTGAAACTCAAAATAATGTCTAAAATAACGAATGAATGAATTTTCAGAAAAAAAAACTTCAAAATTATTTCATTTTAATTAATCATCATTATCAAAATATACCTTCGTTTAAGGGTAATGCAGGCGGAGGTAAGTAGGCATTAAAAAGTATATCGCCACAAGCACATTCGTCTAATTCTTCACACAAAGTTAACCGTTTCACTAGAGGTCCCAAACCATAATATTGTGCTTCATGTTTTAAATTCATCAAACTCACTCCGCTATAAAATACATTTGGTAGAGATAATAATGCAAAGAAATAAGTGCAGATAACCGATAAATTAAAGAGAATATCAAAGAAATTATTAGAGAGATTAATTTTACTTTAAGTCAATTTGCTTCGTCCGCAGATAATTTAAAATTACTCGAAACATTCCTGGATCTCGATCAATAAAGACCTGGAACTACTAAAGTAATAAAACATTTGCAACACGCATTTTCCAAAAATATCAATGTACGACCAGTATCAATAAAAAGGATGGTAAACAATAAAGAAAAATCCTCTTTCGGCAGGACCAAAAATAATGGCATTAATATTCAAGTTAATTTCAAGCGTGGTTCAATAAGTCAAAAGTACAGGCAAAGATGGAGGTTATTACATTCAAATCAGATTAAGAATTCATCACTAAGAACAAAGAAATTTACCGCATTTGTTTCATCGTGTACAGTAGGAATTCGTCCACTCAACAAGCTGAAACATTTTGTATGGGAAATCTTAGTAAATATGTTACAAATTGCACTTCATGAATTATGAAATCAAATCAATTATCATGGTAACTTGCAGCCATTTAGCCTTAGCCCGAACTATCATGGAACCTCTCCAATGTCCTTTCTGATTTATTTTATCCGGATTCAAGTTTTCACGGTCTATGAAGGTAACCAACCTTGTAAAGAATGTATCCGGTATCCATGTCAATGTCTGCCGTGAAGTTGCAAACCTCTGCCCACCAACATTCAAATTAACAATTTGATCTGCCATTAAAAATAATGTCACCGTATCTAAAAAAATAAAGAAGAGACATTAAACTTCTCATTATTTTCTAATTTTCTACAACATCAGAAACGTTAACTTTCCATGAAAACCAGCTGCAAAAATACAATGTTTTTTTTTCTTTAATCGACAGTGAACTTCGAAAAACACCGGAAGTAGATTATTAGAACAGCTGCGACTGCTCTTTGAAAAAATAACGAAACGCTTCTTATTCACTTTTATTAATGGAATAAACAAATTTTGTATACAACAGTACAGAACGTAACAACATGCTTTGCAAATAGCTATGTTTATTAATAGCAATATCACGAATAACCTTCGACTTATAAAAACTTTATATCTTTTTCCCCACACAATTCTTATTCACTACTACAAATACAAGAACTTTAAATAGCATGAAATACAACACAACATGCTAAACTGAAAAATGACGTTTAGTCTGTTACGCTGCAACATAAATATACATAGATTTTTAGTATTTAACATAAAATCAGATATTGCAAAAAATCCCATGAAATTTTAATGTGTCTCACAATAAACTAATTCTGTATTCCAACAAATTAGATTATTCTGTATGAAATCAAAATCAAAATAACCTTCTCATTTATTTTCTCTAAGCACATCATACTTGCGAAGTGCCATAAAATTTATTCCAGTCGCAGATGGGAACACAATCGCGTCATCACTGGGATGTAACTACTATTATAATACTTTCTAATCCTTCAATTTTTAATAAAATACGTTAAAAATCGTAAAATTTATGCTTCATAGTTATGAGACAGAAATTTCTTAACATATGTAGAAAAATTTACCATCATACTACTGTTAGTGAAAGAGAATATTTTTCAAAGTATTCATCTACATTTACATCAGGGAAAAATCGTTAAAAAAGCAAAATTTACAGTCCTGTCTATAACCTTATTGTCAGAAACAGAAAAAAAACAAATCCATACACAAACATTTCGTTTTATATTTAAGTCAATCTTTCTTTCAGACATTTCTCGTACAAATCGTAATCCTTGTCCAAAAATGTGACGAAAATTATTCTATCAATCTAAACTTAATCAATATAGTATTATCATTTTTGATAGATTTGAGCATGGCATCGTTTATAACGTTAAAAGAAATTTCACAAAATTCGGATAAACTGAAAAAAACCTTACTCTGTCTTTATTTTCGTGCAACCATGCTAAAACCGAAGTGACAACAACGTTACACGCATCATCATTTGGATAACCATATACGCCTGTCGAAATACATGGGAATGCCTGAAGTTTCCCATTCTGAATATTACAGATTCAATAAAGACAAAGGAATTATCCATAAAACTTCTAAATGGTTTTTCAATCCTTCCAAATGCAAATTACTTACAATAGTCCTCAAATTATTTGCAATGGCAATATTGAGGGATTCAATGTAGCAAGATTTCAACAGATTCCGCTGTTCTTCGGTAACTTTAGAGTGAACTTGGGGCCCCACTGTATGTATTACATCTGAAAACAAAGCTCAACATACAATAAATGATTTTAAAATGACACAAATGGAAATCCATTCTGAAAACATACGTTTAATATGCTTCATGTCATAAGCTCCTGTTATTTTAGCCTCTCCAACTTTGCAACCTTTCAATTTCTTACATTCATCATACAGACGTCGACCTGCCGCACGGTGAATAGCTCCATCAACACCGCCACCTTAAATAAAATAAAAATCGGAAAATTTCAAACGAAGCTAATTTGAATAGTTTTGGGAAAAAAACAAATACCACCCAGAAGTGAGCTGTTAGCAGCGTTAACGATAGCATCAATTTCCAACTTGGTGATGTCGCCTTTGTCAATAGCAATAAGCTTGGCAAGCGGATTGCTCGATTTTGTCAATTCAGCAGCTGTTGTCGCATCGCTCCATTTTTTCACGTTTGCCATCCTTCCTGTATTATTACTATTCAACATCAAAAATTAGTCATTCATTTTATATCCCACGTCAAAAAACATCTAAAGACCAAAATCCACAAAATATCTGAGAATTTTTAATGACATCTCGATCTATCCCACAAAAAAAAATCCCAAAAAAAATTAAACACAAAAAAATTAAAGATTTCTCCTTAAATAAGCTTCAAACATGAATAGCCCCAATCTAGCCAATTTTACACTATCATTTGCCTAGAAGAATTTTTGAAATATGAAGATTAGAAAATGCAGGATGGAAACCAACCTAAAAATGAAAAAGTACCAAATCTGCTCATCGTTATGTCTTGTATTCTTGTACCTAAATGGAGGACAAGCCTATTCTCATACTCTCAGTCAAATACAAAATTGGAAAAAAGTTCCCGAAAAGCGTCATACTTCACACGGCCGCATCATTTTTTTACGAACGATTTGTTTCTCAGCTGCGTTAGATCATTATGTGGATGAGGTCAGTGCATTTGTTATGTTATCTTTGTCCAGCAAATGTGGTCAGATCCGTTTATTCACGTAAGGTGACGCTATAGTCACGCGATTACAAATAATGAGTTTCTTATTTTTGCAAAACTACACAGTATTGTTAGGAAGGAACTGATAGAAGAAACATTGTATTTGAGCTTAGCTAAATAATTGTATTCATTAAGTTGAAGAAGAGACGGAAGAATTTGGAAGCCTTCAAGCAGTAAAGGCATCAGTTATATTGAAGAGTTATGTTAGAATCGTTTTGGAGGATGCTACAAAAAAATTTCAGTAAATAATAAGTGCACCCTATCGCACGAGAAATGTTTTACCTGAAAAAACATCGGAAAGTATTGTTAGTTTCCTTCATTCTTAATAATCATTGTAATCTCATCTTTCATCTATATGGAAAGCGGAATTTAAATATAAAAAAGAGGAAAATGGAACGGAAGGGTGAACATTGAATTTTGTCGGTCCGACAAAATTCAATTTGTGATGCAAAAAGGTATAAGTCATATCTGTCATTTTTTTCTCTTTTCTCTTAGTGAAGAAATTGATCAGCAAAAATCATTTGCCTCAAGTTAGACCTAAAATAGCAAAGATGGATGGAAGAACTATCAGAGATGATAAATTGCAAGTACTCCAATTTGTCCTTCGAAATTGAGGTAATGAGAATTGTCTGAATATGCTCTAAAAAAGTTATAAGATTATATTAGATGCAGAAAGATACATGCTATCTTAATATATCTTAAATTATGTAAATTATGTTAAGTGAAATATTATAAAAAAACAAATTAAGCAATTATAACAACCGGTTAAAATAGTCTGCCAGCTGGAAATACATTATTTTTCATTGAACCCTTTGTCGATCGGTTCATATTATTCCAGCGGGGTGATCGCTTTCCATCTGATCTTTTGCACATTATGCAGTGAGATTGTCTAAGATGTTTTTGTTACTTACTGTTAGAACTATATTTTGAATAAGCTTATAGTTCTTCTTTCGATGACTTTTTCAATCATAAATTTGGAAGTAAATTTACAAAAAATTTTAGAAAAATGTTGTAGAAATGAAAAAAATTTGTATTCTTCATAACAATGCAATTAAAGTAAAAATCTCCACGAAATCTGGAATTTTTTTTCATTGCTGGATGAAATATTTTAATATTTTAAAGAGGTAGAAGAAAGGAATAACTCAGGGGGTTATTATATTATGTATAAATTTTGATTTTATAATTCATTGGAATAGAAGAAAGTAAAAAGGGATGAATTATTTTTGTTACAGTTTGTTTAAAAATGGTTGTTTAAGCAAAGCTAAACAATGAAAAACAATATAGTGATAAAATTCGTTATCGGAGGATGCGTCACCATTGCTGCTAGTTTAATGCTATTGTATTATTTCCGCAAGAAAAAGGTGCTTCATTTAAAGTATTATTTTTGCTTATTTGTTTAAATCTACATTACGAAATAGCTAATGTATCCAAAATTTATTAATGATTGTGGAAGAACAAGGTCAGTTTGGATATTTCGACAGAATTTCAAATTAGATTTTCTTGAATATCTTTGTTAATTAATAACAGCTGATTTTATGTTTACTTCAGAAACACTTTAAAAATAAAGCAGAAAACATGGAAGTTCTCGCGGATGTAGGGGAGCAACATTTATCATTATGTAAGTTAAGAAAATTTCGGAAATCCTTTGAATCCTTACTTCTTCCAGCTATTCGATTACACCTTTGAAAGAAGCCGTAAAGAGCCAAGTTCGAAGAAACAAACAAAATCAGCAGAACGGTCACTATCGAAAAAGAGAGGACGAATTCAAACACCACGACGTGTGATATCATCAAAACCTGTCCTACATACGTAAGTGACAACTTATCAGTTGAGAAGCTGACATGGCACTTTGGATGACAAGAATTTTTGATATCTAATAAGAAAGTTGATGAGAATGTTATTCATAAAGGTTTTCAATTATTGTCACAAAGTTTATAGTTGAAGTATCATCGGGTTGGCAATTCAAAAGTAGAAGAGATTTACAGTGTAACATGAATATTTTTAAATCATTGCTTCAATTTTTTTTTTCATTTAGAAAAAAATCCATTGATTCAGTAAAAACGAAATATGCTACTTCCGATGAAACTTCTAGCGATAGCTTGACGAAACAGGTTCGTTTAAATATCAAAAGAAAATGAATGGTTTTAAAATTTTAAAATTTATTTATAAAACAATAGTAAACGATAATGCTACAAAATTTTCATCTCCTCATTTTCCTTTCACTAAAATATTTGCATCACACTTGACATTTAGATTTTGTTCATTTCATCTTTCCTTAATTTGAATTCTTTCAATTAATTTTCCTTTCAATGTTTATTTGAGATTTAGCAAATGACCTCGATAATATGTAGTTCTTTTATTTAAGTATTAATTTATGCACTTATCCGTTTAATTCAGAATTAATAAAAAATAATAATAATCATAATTGTAAAACAGGAAAAATGATGGAAAGGTTGAATTATTAAATAAATTAAGCAAGGATAAGAGGTAAAATGAAAAGAAAGTGAATATAGTTGTCTTTAAGAATCCTAATATTTCTGGGACATGTTTTCAGGTTTCATCGCGTCATTGTTTTAATGATAAGATTTTTCAAAATCGTTATCATCCTGCAGCTGCATTTGAGTTTTTTAATTTCTTATTCAGCAGTCATTTTTTTTAGGATATATCCAGTGTATCAAAAAAAATCAGAGATTATTCGCCATCGTTGGTTTTTTCTTTGTTTTGACGTTTCAGTAACATTACCAATTGTGTATTCTAACAACAAATCAGTGCTGATATGAAATTTATGCATCTAGTTTTTATTCATGCTAATTAATACTCATTAATTTTAGCAGTTATGTGGAAACATTAGAAGGCAGCGCTTCACCAGCTTTTTTGGCGGTAATTTCAAAAAATTTCTTGTTTATGTTTAGTAATGATGCTAAATACATTCAAGATGTTGAAATAATTTTTGTAATGATTTTACCAATTTTTAAATAATTGAATTAATACAGGAAAAGGGGAGGATCCAATATTCGAGCGAAAATTATCCACCTGCAATTATCTGGAAGCATAAAGAATTGGTAAGCATTATGAGACTTGTATGTAAGCTACTATCAATAGTTAGTGGATTGAAATGGTCAAAATGATGAAATGGCATAATAAATTCTGAAAGGCTAATGTCCATCGTACGGTGTTGCTATTGAAAGCCATAGCGTAGTTAGCTTGATGGTTTGAGTAAAGTTTTTAAGATTAAATAACATTTTAAGAAATTCGAATTTTATGAAAAGATGACCAGAATGTCGATTTAAAATTTTTGTTTAAATTTTCAGCCAAAAGTACTACTGTCATCAGAGAAGTCAGAAGGATTACAAGATAAGAAGGTAGTGTAACATATTTTATAATCTTTTACAATTACATATCTGATGGCACCTGATTATGAATATGATATTGCCAATGATTTATGAATATAAATTCAAGTCGTGTGATATTGTCTCTCCTTTCTGGACATTTGCCAAAGGTTTCTTTCGTCCCTTACCTTCCCGAACTCTCGTACATCTCTCTGACAGTGATGGATGCTAATAATATCAGATAAAAAATTTCTTTTGCTAGTATTTTCGAATTTCAACATCTTGATATGCCGTAAAATATGTATGATCTATTTTTATTTATAGATGTTAGCGTCAGACGCAAAAAAATTATCACCAATAAAATTATCTACAGCCGAAAGATCTGACAAGGTTTTTTTGACCTTTGTATTTTATTGCCTGAGCTTTGCCTTTTTTATGTCTTGTGTTTTAATTTAAAGAATTAAAATAAGTGAGAAAGGATATAACAAAAGGGTCGTCAGAAGTTAATTTTTTCAGATTATGATTAAAAATATTTTCATTCATTACAGAGCAAATCAGTAGAATCTGTCGGTGTAACAAAATTGCCCATACCTGAAGAGGCTTCTTCACCTACAGAGATGATTCCGGTAAGATATATTCTCTTAGAGTTGCAACATTATGAAATGCTGACAACATTGGCCAACATGACATTCTTCCATTATCAAATTTACCTGGCCCTTACTGATATGTGACACTTAGGTCTAAATAGCCACTTATTAATTTTATAAGTAATGGATTAAATAATTAGATTGACTCGTATTGTTACTGCGGACAAGATGTGACAATTTCTCCAAGTACAACAGGGGAACTGAACGAGAATTGCAAAGTGGAATTGTTGCCAACGATAGTAAAACCAGTTTCATTCGATCTTTATTCACCGGAAGATCTCACTCAAGTGGAGGGTAAAATTTATGAGATCGTGTTTTTGTTAGCTCCGTTTTTCAGAACAAACAAGAGTGTTAAATGATTCTCGATCTACTCTTCCGACTATTTCTTTCACCTGAACATCCGTTTCATAGAATGAAAATTTATTCAACTGACAGCTAAGCCATCATCTAAACATTACGAGACGAAAAAATATTAGTAGTTCATAACATTCCATTAAAAATCTTATCCGTATACTGTAGCATGTAGATCGGAATTAATCAAAGGAAAATAGATATAAAGGGAAAATTGATTGAAATTCATTCTAATTCTTCATACTTTCATACTTTTTTAAACGTTATAGGTGTAAGTGATGAAATGAGTAAAAATTCGATGCAAATGAATGCAAAACTAAAGAATCATCCTATCATCGTGCCTTTCTTGCCTATTCTACATGCCATTACCTATGCAACAGAGCACGGCCAACTTCTTCAAGAACTTTTGAAAAATTATGAATATTTTGAACCACAATTCACTTGAAATGTAGCTGAATTGAAATTCACTTCAACGTTATGCATTGTATATTCCATATAAATCACAATTTAGCATATTTTCTTTTTGCATATCTATATACTTCAGTAATTCTTATGTGAATATTTTTGAAACTTAAATTTCAGAAATCGTCACTTCTTTTCCAAGCGGGTATGAGCATGAGCGCAATAAAAATATTTATTTTTAGAAATTTCAAATTATTTCTTTTTTGGCTTGCTTTTAAGCTCTGAAAGGCTTAATAAACAGAGCTTAACAAACATTAGAATTAATTTTAAATTAAATAATTATCATTAATCCCTCGTCGTCAATTCATTCCGCTTACATAAAAATTGATATCACAATTTTTGCAAATATATTAGTATATTTACTACCAAATTTCGGTTATTTATCCTCCTCTGTTTTACTATAGAAAAATAAAATATTAATAAAATTACTATATCAATTAAGTGATTAACCAAGTCCATATGGATGTAAAAAATTTTGCGTCAAACAGAGTAGCACACCAAGTACAAAAATTTTGTCTCTTGTACACTCTATTCATTAGTAAGACAGTGTAGAAACAAAAGAGAAACTTAATTAGACAGTAATATAAAATCAATATTTTGTCATTACACATAATCAAGAGGAAGTAGGGTGAAACAAATTAAAATATAAATTCTCATTTATTAATATATCATTCCTAATACTCTTCACTTCATTTTTTATTTTTGAAGTGGAACTGATGGTTTCTAACATAGTAAATAATACTATTAAAATGCGTTGAAGTTTCCATTTAGATTTTATTGTTTGTTCACGTTTATTATTTTCATGTATTCACTTCTTCACGTCTCTTCATTTGTTTTTTCCTATCAATTTGCCACTTTTGCAAAAAATGCCAGATTGATAGATTCTGTTCTAATGAAATCTTTTGTATTCAAATGTTATTTCTATTCGTCTCTGAAAAAAAGTTTGGCAACTATAAATTTGAATTTTTTCGAGAATCTCATTTAAGAATTTTGAAAATATAGGCAAAAGATGATTGAATTTGCAAAGGCTAACTGTTGATACAATATTCTTCCATCTGTAATGATAAAATATGATCAGGCAATGTCAATGTTGTCAAATGATGACCTCCGGAGCCTTTCAGAACGCATTTTAATTGAGGAGTAAAGATGTTACTCGAAGCAGTAAGATCAATAGCTGAAAATATTTTTCACTAACATACTTCTATAATGCTTCTTCAATAATACTCTCTTCAAATATTATAATACTTCTTCAAACTTTAGCAAAAACAAATTTTCAGGAGCTAGCAAAGAGCTTGCCAATTTGTTTGTTTTTAATTTGACCTCATCACAATATTTGCATGATTAATATCAAATTTTCTTTGAAATCCCATTAGCTAAATTGATAATTTATTTAATTTCTTCATCACATATAAGCATTAGCGAGTAGTAGTCTTTTTTTTTATTCACAATTAAATCTTGTATTATTCATTGATTCTTCATCTTTTGAGCCTATCATAACTTGAAATATGCATCCTATAATTTAATCTTTCAAGTTTAATAAAGATAAAAATAAGGATGCTTACGCAAATATTTCCCAGAATATTTGTATTATCATATCTTTTAATATAAAATTCAAATAAAGGAGAGAAATCCGGGAAAATCTCTGGACGACTTAGCGATTTACAATAAAAAAAGAGGTTCAAACAATCATATTCCATTAATTAAGTATAAATTCTTAGCTTTGAATTTTTGAAAGATCGATGTAACGATATAATTCGCGAGTCGATATCGACAGGATAATTGAATTTAAATACAAATCTAATTTAATGAAGGAACTCAACATGATTGCCTGAGAGGCATTCTGAACGTTGCTTTGAGCTAAAATTGAAATACTCGTAAAAAATCTGACATAAGCGAGAATTTAAATCTGGTTTTTCTACCTGAAAAAGTTCTAAAATTTAGCACCAGAAAAAAAATGAAATTTTTTCTGTTATCTTAAGCGGATTAATTTAATATCATTTGAATTAATTTCATTTAATTTTTACTTTTATTTCAATTTGTTCTAAGAAATCTATTTTTGTCACTTTTTTATTTTCTGATTATTATAAATAAGCGGGTTACAATATTGCCCTGAGGTTACAGCTGTCATTAAAATCCATTTCTTTCCCTTCCATCCGTTGCTGTCCCTTTTCAGATAGCTCTTTTTCTTGCATATATTTTCACTAATGAATGAAAGAAGTGAAAATGAGGACATTTGGGATTCAACAAACTTTTTAGTTACAGGCCTTAATGTTAATGTTATACGATGAGCCAAAATAGAGTGATCCAAGCAAGATTGGCCTGAACATTCTTAATATACTTCATTATGGTCGCTTAATTACAGTTCGAATTATAACTGAAAGGAACTAACCTTTCACATAGTTTCATTCCTGAAAGTGAGATCAAAGAAAGTTGAATTAAATTTATTAGATTAAATAAATTTAATCTTCCTGATAAAGTATCAGCTGTCATTTGCAAGAAGAAAATCAGTAGCAGTTAGTACAACTACCAAATGAATAACTAAAACGCGTCAGTGTCGCGTTTTATCAAATTTTTTAACTTAGAACTCATATCTAACTTCTCCAATTCATCGCCTAATTGGAAATCAGTGGGATATTTTCCCGACAGATAAGCGGAAGAATATATTATCCTTCCACTTTTTCTTCTATAATATCAACTTCATGATTGCTGAGGTAAAATTATAAGTAATTTTTTGTTATTCGGCATGGTGAATGATAAAGATTGAAATCATCCGACTGTGCATTGACCAGATCGTCCTCTCCGTTGCATAATTTTTTTCTTGCTTATCATTTATATTATTTTTGATTGTTTATAAAATAGTTGCAACCACTGAAGTCGAGTAATTCGAATAAACACTTGACAACAAACAATATAGCTCTTTTCGAAGAATCATAATAATGCTTTTTTATTTTTGAGGTTTATATAATTAAGAAAAATAGCTGCAGTCATTAAAGCTGAATATTTCATAATCCGGACTTTTCACACATTTTATAACCGAAATTTTTACTTTTATTATAGGCTACAATTAAAGCTTTAAATTCATCACACTACAAGTTTAAAATAAAAACAAGTAATGTTTGGTTATAATAGTAACGATAATTTTGATTTGCAAAAAAAATCCTTTTTTTGAGTAATGTCTGTGGAAAATTGTGACCTTCTTTTTTATTTATGCGTCTAATACAATTATTTTAAAATTTAAGAACACATATATTAGTTGTGTACATTAAGTTTTCCATGGCTCATTTGTGCTGTTAATAAACAGCTAACATTAAGCTATTGTGGAATAGTTAAAGTAAGATTGTATTGTTTCCACTCATTCACGGAGAACAAATTATATCACACTTCACTACCAATTTATTATGATCGTTAAGTAGTTAATTAATATTTCCCTCTGCTTTTATTTATTATTTTGTGTAGTGAAAGAATAGCATCTCCTTCAAGACGCTAAAGAGAAGTAAACAATTAACCCATATTTTGGAACACCGAATTCCATTAAATTTAAATGAAGAATAAACAAAATGGAAGGGAAGAAAATTTTTATTGAATGAAAATGGAAGTTTATACATTATTTGATTATTGATTTTTTGAAATATCGATTTATTTTAATTCTTATCTGTCTTGAATTCGTTAAGTAAACTCCCACTTTAGATAAATTACCAAACTGAGTGGCCAACATAGCTGTTTTCAACTGAAATTAGTGAAGGTCATTTGGAAAGTAAGAAAGAAGAAAGAGAGAGAGGGCAGAAAGAGAAGCAATTCAGGGGATTATTTCCAAAAAAAACGGACTTTCCTATTTGTTCATGGTACGCTAAAGTGATGCTAATGGAAAATTTTTAAATTAGTGCAGTTATTGAGAACAGAGAAAAAAAATTCCTTTTTAGCCTTTCAGAACACTAAGAGATCTCATTTGTCTCCTTCCGTTTTTTTTTTTATAAAACTGAAAAGTTGCGCTTTCTTCCTTTCTTGGACCAAAAACTATAAAATTTGCTTTATCCATTTTTTTCTCTTTTCATTTCTATAAAGTAGTGTATGTATGGTACAATTATCGGCACAATTCATTCGTTGTAATATAATTCATTCAATTCAACTGTGTTCCGTTTTCTTACCTCCAGTTTACTTAAATTAATTTCTGTGGTTTACCTAAATTTACTTTAATACCTTTTCTTTCACCTCTTTCTTCTATTCCTGAATGATTAATTCGTTCTTCCATCATTTACATTACCATCTGTGTGTCCTTTCCTTAATTTCATAAAATCTTCAATTCTTTGACATTTGCTGTTTAACCATAATTCCATTTCTTCATGATATGATGACCTAAAACTTAGGACTGTTGAGAAAATAATTTGTTCATTGTAAAAGTAAGTAATCATCATTAGTTGTTTTCTTTATAGAATTGTAATCCATCCTTTCACTTATTGATAACATTCTAATTTTCTTAGCTTTTTTGGTAATGAGGAACTCGGACCAGACTGCACGAATGATTTGTACTGATGAAACTTTAAGTCCATTAATGCTTCTTCCAATAAAGCAATATTAATAAAAAAATTTAATAATTGAATGACGCACAATGAAGCATTGGAAAGAATAATTGCGGAAAACTCGATCGATTTTAAAACTAGTTGAGTCAGACTGAAATTTTCTTCCTTTTTGGCAAAATTCAGTTAGAGTATTCAAAATCACCTCTTTTTAAAAAAAAAAAAAATAGCATACTAAAAGCATTAAAAAAATGCCTGAAAGTAGACTTGGTTAATTTATGAATTAATTAGCGTAACTAAATATAACTGATATCGTGCGACCATACATTCTTAACAATTTTTGAAGGTAATTACAAGTTACATAAGTTAATCAGCAAATTTCTAAGCTGAGAAGTAAATTTGGCTAATTTCTAGAGAGTATTACCGGACGTATAATTTTATTTGTTGTTGGTATTTGTTAAGTCCTACTGCACCGTGGTAATTGTCGTACATTTTTTAATAAGCTCAAACATACTTAGGCTTAAAAGTAAAATGAATTTCTGAGAATATAATTACATCCATCAAATCTATGCACGTAGACATGGGAATTATGCATGTAAGCACGAGTCCCACTGTTTGTTTATTTTCACAAGTCTAACAATGCATGTATATTTCATGTTCCCTTCTTTTCAGCCATGTTAAATAGCCAACTTTTGCTCTGCAATTATTAATATATAATGCTCGATCTCTTCTTGTCCCGTTTCTCGTCCATAAACGAGTCATTTCTTCTTTTTTTCCATATTTCTCTAATAAACTTAATTTTCAAACCCTGAAAATGGAAGAAGACCAATCTGTCCCCTTTTAGAAAGACAATTTTCTGTTTCTATTCCTATTTTCCGTACTTATTTCTTAACACTTCATAATCTCAATGAAAGATGCAATTGGTTTGTTCATACACGTCTGGTATCATCTAAAGCTCTATTCATCCCCTATATTATTACTGTTTATGCCTTACTGCTTATGTGTTCTAAATTTTATGAAAAACAAATTAGACAAAAGACGTAAATGAAAGTCGAATATGTTGCTTTTGTTCATGACTATTGAATTATCAAGCGAATTTGATCACTTCAATTTTATCTAATATCAATAAGCATTCAGAATTTACTCCTACTTACTTTTTTGCTATTATGTTAGTTAAGACTAATAAAGATGGTTATTAAAAATAATAGCTAAAGAAGCCTTTACTTTATCGATTGGAACATCGATTCATTTAATCCTACTTTGTTCGCAATTCTTTTGTCTATTTTCCAGAAAGAGGCTGTCTTCAACAGAGAGTTTGAGAATCTCATCATCTTTTGCTTACCGTATATTCGCACGTCTTTTTCAAGACATCTCCCTAATTGCTTCATTCAGTTATCCCATATAATTTGCTTATGATATTGATGATCGGCAAACTAATAAACTCAAAATAAATGTGATTGTGTTAGGCCTTTGTCCTGAATGCACGAAGTCAAATATTAATTTCAGAAATATGATTGCTGACTCTTGATGAAATGACATCACACTAAATGATGCTGAAGAATAAGTTAATGATAGGGCCTACTTCTGAAATTATTTTTAAATCCTCTATGGGAGGATACCATGAAATAAATATTCCATTTCTGCCTTTTAAATCGCATGCAGTTAATGTCCGAAATAAGTTTCATATAGCATAAATGATACACAAATTCAGTTTGATCCGTTTTTAATTTCATTATTACAAAATGCTAATTAAAATTTTGTAGAGTGAAAATGCGTCATTCATAGTCGATTTTCTTTGAATTCTGTTTGTTACCCAGAGTTTCTCAATGATCTAAACTCATCATTTGACAGCTGGATCGCATTACATGCTAGAATTGAAACAAGCTATCTTTTTGATCTTCATACCAAATAATAAATCGATAAGTGAGGAAAAGTATTATGAGGCCAATCATCGCCTATCAAAAGTTATTTTTGCAGATGTCTGATGTCGATTTGCAAGAAGGATTAGCACGACATCGTGGTTTTGCAGTCAAAGCTCGTGAAGTGCTGTTGGAACCACCAGCACCATTTGTAGTTGTGGCAGTGAGTTTGCTGTTAAATATTCGTTTCTTATACTTAATTAAGGTTTTGTTCTAATAATTAACTAATATCTTATCCTCATTTAAATTATTTTGCTATTACTTTATCTTTGAGATTTTTATTTGGATTGTAAGGTTTGCTTCGACTCAGTTCAAAAATTTTTCTATTAGGAAATATTCTTCCATGTAGCAATTTTTAAATATATTCAGATCATGCAATCAATGATACTGGTTTGACAAAATATTGACACTTAATTTCTATAATCCATTGAAAATATGAAAATATCAAAATGCTAGCAGGTGAAATCTTAGCACGTTGGCTTGATATGGAAATGTACTCTTTTGTTGATGTATATTCACTTTTGACTGTTTTTTTAAATGCGCAATCAATAAATCAATTTTACTAAAATTTCAAGATTCATTTTGTTGTTGTGAAATAGTTCGGTCATTGAATAAGTTCAGTATTTGTCCTTTCTTTTTTTACTTATCTACGACTACTTTTTATTCTCTTACTTCCTCTCTCATACTTTTAAAGACTTTCTGTAAAATTAGTTTAATTTATTTAATGTTTTGATTATTATCACTCCATATCTAAACAGTAAATTTAGTGTCAGATCATAAGTGCATTTTTTTCAGGAAACCTCGGGAAATTCATCGGATGAATCCAATAGTCAAAGGTCACCTCATCGTGGGTTTACGGCAAAAGCACGTGAAATGCTTGTAGAAAGACAACCACATAACAGCCATCACGGCTCAAAATGTTAGTTTATTGATTGCATTAAGCTTCCAAGATATTTTTTTTGCTCTAGCAAAATTATAAATACGAAACTAATTTGTATATTTTTTGATTTTTTACAAAAATTGGTATAGTTTTCAAATTAAAAAGATTTTCAATTTTTTAGTACTTGACACATTATTAATTTGTATAGATTGTCTTAACGAAATTTCATGTTCTATAATCTTAAAAATCTTTATTAATTATGAAAATCTGAATTTAATGTTGAAAATTATGCACGACATCTTCAAAAAATTTTAGCTTTCCGTGAAGCAGTTCGATCGGATTTCGATATACATCATAAACAACAATTAAATTCAAGTTATCTGACTTTGGATAAATCACCCGTGCAACAAGCAGCTGTTGGTATGTTTATGCATATATTTTTCGCTATTTATTCTAGTTTTAGCTGACATTTATATTGCATTTGCAGTACACTATTCCATTTATCCTAAAAAAATTTTTTTTTGAAAAGGACTTTTCATTAATATTTATTTGGATAAGATGTCATAAGACAAAGTAAAATATAATGAGAAAACAGAAGTACGATATATCTTATGAAATTCCAAAAAGTCAGATTTTATTCAGAATTTCATGGCATGCGTTACATCCATCTGACATTTTTCCTTTTTTTCATTTCCCAAAGATTCTTACATTTTTCTTCTTCTTTTTCTTTTTATTATTATTATCATTATTACCGTCATTATTCTTTTATTATTATCATCGATATGTCAACGAAATTTGCATATAACTTAGCATAAGATCGCATTTCCTTCTCTCTTTTTTGCAAATTGGCTGAAGGAAATGCAGGAAAATAGATTTAAAATGCAAAATTACAGCTTAATGAACAAGTTGACTTTGCAAAATCAATATAGGAAAATGTTGATGGTGGAAAAATGTATTATGCATGCATTAATATAACAATTAAATGCTTGATGAGAGAAAAATGATGATTTTTAATGCATTATTACAATTAATTTCAATTCCAATATTATTACATCTAATTTCAATTTCATTAATACATGTAAATTCGTTGGAGAATTGGGTGATTATTTTACGTCTTTACCGACGGGCAATTAATGAATGAATATATAATGTTATATTTTACAGCACCAAATATTTTTTTGATTCTTAGAGGATGCAGTTACGAATATAAAATGAAAACTTCATTTCGCAGCCTAAATTTATTTGACTTCCAAAAATTTCTACGTGCATTGTTCGTTGAACCTTTAACTTGAATAAGGACAAGATTCCATTGTGCAAGAAGTGATGATATATAACAAGAATGGGAGATATTTGAAGAATAAAATTACCTGTACTGATACATTGTTCTTTGAAACCTTTAACTTGAATAGTGACAGGTAAGATTACTTTTAACAGCTAAGATATATACCATTAAGAAGAAAAATGGCCAAATTTGATAATTTTTTAGTCTTAATGTCACCTTTATATATTGTTCGAAAAGCCTTTTGCTTTTACAAATGTTGTGCAAACATTGGAAACACTCATTTTAACAAAATTATGTTTGTGCCCAATTATTTCACCTTCACCTTGGAATTACGTATATGTTGACGAATTTTTAAAAATTTAACTTTTGCATTTCCTATCACATTTATTCTGCTACCAGGGATATCTTTGTTTTTTCTCCACCAAAAGAATTTGATGTAGTAAAAATATAATCTTATTTCAAAGCAATAAAATTTCCGTCTTATTTTTAACAAAAGATTTGTAATAAACAATATTGGATATATAGGTTAGTTGTGTATCCATGGCATCATGTATTTCCTTCCTTATCATGTTAGTAGCATGCTTGTTATCAACATACTGACTTTCATTTCTCATAAAGCAAAAAACTTTCAAAATTATAATTGAATGTCGAAGGAAAAGAAAAAAAGAGCATGGAAATGTATTTACAGGGTATGAAGAGAAAGAGATTTTAATTCCACATTCCAAATTGTCAAGAATCAAAGCTCATAAATTGCTAGGCGAAACTGGAAAAACTCGATCAGCTAACGAAATTTTTTACGATAAATGTATGAAACGAGTGCGAAATCCATTACTACGCTGTGATTTGCAATCGACAAGGTAAATCTATAAAATCCTTTGTTTTTTTTTCACAAAAATAGGCTTTAATTTATAAACGAGAAATTTGAGAGCAACATGAAAAGGGAGAGCGATAAAACGATGATATCATTAGTCTTACCTAAAATACAAATCTTTGGAAATCATAAGATTCAGAAAATGATGTGCAGAAGAAATGAGTAGGCATACAGATTTTTTGATAATTTTTACAATGAAGCGAAAGAATATTCAATCATTGGAATTTTCAGTTCCTCACATGGAAATCTCACAGCAAAATGTCCAGATTCACAACGGTTAGTGATCATATTTTTGAAATTCATTCTAGAAATTGCTTTCTAATTATATCCTAGAATGGCATTATCAGTAACACTGATCAAATGGTGCAGTAGTCAAAAAAAAAACTCACATAACAATATCAGATCCATATTTAGATAGAAATGACACAGAAATGTATGTCCTGATAAGAATATCATTGTCCATTACTTTTTTAATCGTTCAGGAAAAGCAAATTTTAATAAATTTTGATATTGAGAAATTAAAGCAGAGCTGATTTTTAAACTGAGAATGGAATACGATATGAGTTTTGATAGTAGCTTTTTTTCAGAAGTGATGCTTCTGAAACAGCTAAAATGATGGACTGTATGACGTTTGACAAGATTGAAACAGATATCGACGACAAGTAAGAAAATACTAAATAACCGGATTGAAAGATCAATAGCATTGCAAAGCTATTTAAATTTTGGCTACTGTGTATTTCAAGTTTGGAAAATA